>JAQGBY010004629.1:0-16204 GCA_034698785.1 Mycogona germanica | reverse complement strand
ATCCACCGTGGGAACGTCCACCACTGCCACGGCCTCCGCCACCGCCACCGCCTCCGCCACCGCCACCGCCACCGCCACCGCCATCGCCTTTACCTTTGCGGTTGCGATGGTGTTGCGCGTCGGGCTTGGCGTCGGCCACGACGGTAGTTGTCATAGCAACGACAAGCAATATGGTGACAAAAATCTAAACAAAAAATAGTCATGATCATCACTTGTTATGTTAAAAATGAAGACCGCGTAAAATCAAAACAAAGTAAACTAAAATTTGGTGAAACGATAGACACAGTCTGTAAATCAGTAAAGTCTTAGAACAAAATTTCACATCCAGGCTGTCAGAATCAATGATTTTTACTAATACACAATATTAAATGAACTAAAAAGTTTTTCTAAATTTTCTTCTTTATTTAATATTTAAAAATCACTAGAGAAATCACACGGCTTCGCTCAAAAGTCCTCGACATGTCATCGAAATATTTCCCAAACATTTGAAAACCCTATAGCAATGCCGTAAAAACACTGATTTTATACTTTATTTTATAGCTTTTTTTCAAACGCTTTACAATTTAAATAACTAATCTGTTTAAAACATGAAAGCCGAAATTTCAAAATTTCAAAATTTCATGTTCTCCGGTGGCCTTGACACAAGCCCGAAGTCGAACAGCGACATTCATCAATTGACGAATCAATTATGGATAATTATGTTTTTTTTATGAAGACCATGTAAGCCACCAGAGATATTTCTCAATTGTAAAAACAATTTTCTGGAAGACTCAAAATCTAATAATTTCCAAAGAATAAAAAACGTCATTTAAAATTTGCGTCATATTAGGTTGTGTCTGCACTGGGAAAAAAATACACATGTAATAGTACTTACGAGAAATGTGAAGTTCATGTTGATTTAGTGTCGGACGAAACGTGTTATGTTTGCTTCGCAAAAATGGTTGAGAAATAGTCAGAAATGCGTTTGACGATGGGTTTAAGTAGATTCTTCACGCATACTTCACTTCATGTAACCTCTACAGTGACGTCACAAGCGGAAGAGCAATTTGAACATCCGATATTTATAAAGCATCGGTATTGTACGAAGCCGGTTTACTCAAGCCAACCGTTTCTCGCAAACGTATCTTTATATTTTTTATCTAGTCGTTTTTAAGAAGTTACGAGTATTGTCAACATTCCTGTGAGTAGTTGAATCCTATTGGGTATAATAAATTTATACCTTGAGTTTTAAGCAATTCTTCTACGTGTTTGACCTTTACTTACACATTGGATGCACCTGTATTTGTATTTTATCAGTTTCTAACAAGTGGGCGTTTTCATTTTGACCATAACGGGTATTCATAAAAAACTTGTGTTTAAGGCTACTTCAAGGACAGACAGTAGATACTTAAACGGCAAGATGCAAAAGACGACCTGAGCTTGATGATCGAAATCGTTGCAGAATTGCGTGTTCGCAAGTCGACATTATTACAGTCAATGTCAATAAAAATAACACCGCTACACAGTTTGAAAGTCTCATATCTCGAATAAACAATCAAAAATCGCTTAATAAGCTTGAGAGTGAGAAACCACAAACAAATTCATGAATGCAATTTATTTTTACAGGAAATTCAAATCAATTGATAAAGAAATTTAATAATTCAGTCGTACTGAAAGTCCAGCAGGAGAGTTGATTAGTCTGTTTAATAAAGAAAAAGAAAACATGTGTTATGTGTTGGACAAATACAACATATGGATTTTACTCTACATGTGATCGATGTGCTCTTAACCTTCTCGACTGCCTACCTTACCAAATTCTGGATAATCTCCCTTTCGCTGTAAACTTAAAAAATGGCGTCTCCACATCAAAAGCGATTTCACGAGACAACCAAGTAAACCAGATAACAGTTCCAACCAAGTAGACAAGATAACAGTTCCAACCAGGCACACCATACCACATACTATTACAGGAATAATCAATCTAGTTGCAGAAACCTTTTTTTTAGTAGAATCCCCGTGATTTAACGGTGATTATGTCCACCTCTGAATCCGCCACCGTTATATCCGCGATTTCCACCACCACCGCCGCCACCAGAATATCCGCGATTGCCGCCGCCGCCGCTATATCCGTGACCACCTCCGCGATTGCGATCGGGATTCGCGTCGGGCTTGGCGTCGGCCACGACGGTGGTTGTCATAGCAACAACAATCAAGATGGCGAAAGCAATCTAAATAAAATAGTCACGATCATCACTTGACATGTTAAAACGTTTATAATAATTACAAATTAATTTTCTCGGTCTTTGCGACTTTCAAAATACAAACAATGTTTTAAATTTGAGCAGTCACTCTTTAAGAAGTAATAACGTTCTTATGTACGTATTTTCTTGAAGAACTAAGTCTTGATCTTTGAGCCAAAACATTAAATCAAATAGAAAAATATCGGTTCAGCACAAAATTCTTCGACGAACATTTATCACGAATTCAATGAATACCACGGATCCAATGAATACCACGGATTTTACTCGTGTGTTTCATATGGATAAATGCAGTATTTACATATTTGTTTAAGCAAAATAAGCAAAGGGTTTAAGAAACATTAAAAATCATTATATGTATATATATAATTTTAAACAATTAAGCAAATTTTGAAAAAAGACTCGGAATAAAATGTTCACATCCAGGCTTTTAGAATCAATGATTTCACAAGATTCAAGATTGACACAAGATTGAAACGGTGTTGCTGACTTGTTTGTTAAATTCAAAGGGTAATATCGGATGCAATTACATTTTTATTTTATTTCGAATGTTCAAGTTCATGCAATTTATAAGATTGTTAGAGAAATTGCTATTAGGACATGTAACTCACGTAAGTACATAACTCGAGACATTTGCTCAATTTCTAAAATGAAAGTAATTTTCTTAAGGATTCCGAAGTTAATAATTTTCGATGAGCCAGGTACAAAGACTCAAAGAGTAAAGTTCGATTTTGTACCGAATTAAAAATTTGCGCTGCATCTTTTTTATTTAAATTCTACTGAATTAATTAATAAGCATGGTTGTACAGGGAAAAATACATGGAATAATTGTACTTACGAGAAATTTAAAATTCATGTTGATTTAGCGTCGGATGAAAAGTGTTGTGTTTCCTTTGCAAATATGGTTGGAATAGTAAAAATTGAGTTTGGGGATGGGCTTAAATAGATTCTTCACGCATACTTCACTTCATGTAAGCTCTACATTGACGTCACACGCGGAAGGGCAATTTGAACATCCGATATTTATTAAGTATCGGTGTTGCATGAAGCCTGTTCACTTAAGCCTACCGTTTCTGCAAATGTAATAAAATATCTTTATATTTTTTATCTACTCGCTTTTTAACAAGTACACAGTATTTATAATAATATTGTTAGCGGTTGAATCCTAAATATTTTATTACTAGTAATTAAGCCTGTCTCAAGGATAGTTGGTAGAATTATGGTAGATTATGTTGGTAGAAAGTGCAAGAAAGCAATGTGGGTTGATGGTAATTTTTATAAGACTAGGTTCACTTCTTAGGAACTTAGGACTTCATGTCCATGTATTGGACGCAAAAATTACCGTGTTTGTCTGATCTTTAATTTTGTGATCAAATAACATATATGAGAAACAATGATAAATCATTATTTTGGTTGTTTCTTTTCATGTTGGTGGTTGCCGTAGAAAAAATACTGCATGAATCTGCAAGTATTTTGATTCGCCGAATGTTGCCAAATTTGTACCCCATTTTTATTCTTGAGCACATTTGAGATTGGGAACATTATCTAATTTCTCAATCACGTTGGAGACGCCATATTGGAATTTTTTGGCGAAACTATGGCAATGTTTTAAACTTCAACAGCTGAAATGTCGAGAAATACGCAAAATCATGATCTAAAATAACTTGCACTCGACTAGAAATTTGCGGAACTATTTACAGCTAAAATTTTAATCAATTTCGTCATGGCATTCGTAAGTAAACGCCATGGTTAGACAGTTAAAAATAGCGGACAAACTTTCAGAATTATAATGTAATATAAATATTTTATCTATAATTGTTTCTAGCTATGACGCTGACATAACCAATAAACAAAACGTACTGCATTCGTCCAGGATTGGGAATTGGAGGAGCGCCACCATCGCCAACCTCCGAAAGATGGTCAGAGCTTAACATTTTAGCATTGTGCAGGCTGACCAGATTAACGACAATTTTATTCAAATTAAAAAAAAATTCGAAATTGTCTCACAGCCTGTATATACGTATGTGATGCGAGTAAAGTTAGGCCATTATTTCGCGGAAAATGTCAGGCAAATTATTTAATCCATCACCCTCTGAGAATTAATATTCCGTATCCTACACGTAGATAAAACATCGATCGTGCGAACCGACTTGAACTTGCTGGTCAAAACTACGTTGCAGCATCGCTGATAATGTATGCAACTCGCGCATGTACTCAAGTACCAAGAAATGATTTAAGTTTTTGTATCTCCACCGAACATAGCCAAGGCCATGATGGCGCAGGAATGAACACACGCTGGGTGTCCAGTGGTATAGAAAAAGAAAACAGCTTCTGTTAAATTGTACATGGCTGAGCTCTCTATCTTAGCCTATTAATTATGATCTGGTATTATGACTGCTTCGGTAATAGCCTATCTCCTCATCTAAGCAGAAACAATACACGAAGTTTGTTCAGTAAACTTCAAACCCCTCTGCACGCAATTGATGTACGCTGTTGGCTTCTAGCCCATTTTGACTTTTTATTTATTTATTGTGTGTGTCATCAGTTCATAACTGACACATCGATAGCTACTCTTTCTAGTGACCTTTGAGTGATTATGTTTTCAAAAATAGTCAAACATGACATGCTGAAAACCAATTTGTTTACTCAACTTTCTAGACCTTTGAGTGCTTATGTTTTCAAAAATAGCCAAACATGACATGCTGAAAACCAATTTGTTTACTATTCTTTTTAGATGCAGCGTTTTTATATATGCTCATATCATGCATTTTTATAGTTTTTCACAAAAATGATAAAATGTGTATAATGTCATAAGAAAACATGACATCATATCATTAATTATACAGAGTAATTTCAATTCCATTTAGTCATTATTTGGAAATCATTCAATTTTTGCAGCGAATTTGTATAACGAATTTTTGCAAATGGTTTGTCGAACGCTTTCCAAAAATTACAATTACATCAATGCACAGATTGTATAATATTTCACAGACCGAACTTTAATTACATTTTCAGCAGGTGTGGGCTAAGAAAGGACACCGATTCGTATACAGTTTACATCGCTGCAATGTATTTGCTGTCACATTGCTGGGATGTCAGATTATTGCGTTTTAATATGCGGCGACCACTTGTGTCAGAAACAAATTTCGTGTGGAAAAGCTAATAAAAAGATATCAAAAATGCAAACTTGTCATGTTAAACTATCGAAATAGAATGTGACGTAAGTCAATGTTTTTCTTTTGCGTCAACAGAAGACAGTAAAAGTTGACTGGAACACGGAACCATGATGACGCGTCTATTGCAATAATAAATCCTCTTGATACTCAATTCGAGAAATACCAGAGTTATACCACTAGAAGATTCACCGATTCGAGACTGAGTTTGTGTTAAATTTCCATTTTAATTCTCTTATATTATATGACATTTGACATTGCGCCCCGTTTAGAGCAAATAAATCATGGCTCAAAAACTAATTACAATAAATAAATTACATTCGCTTTAATTTGTTTTAAAAATGCACATTAAGAATCTACCTTCCTGTGTTTTTCCTTTGTCAAATTGAGGGATAGTTTCTTCTGTTAAAGGTGATCTAATGTGAAAACTCTTTTAATGAGGCAGTTGCAAGTGTTGTGGCATTTTCATAGAGAAACCAATTTCTTGGGACGAGATAATTACACGTCTTCAATATTTTTTTCTTCATTTCACGTTTTACTGCTGCAGAATGTACGAATCACACAGGAAAGAAAAACTACTTTTTAATGCACTTAAGTATTACCTTCGGCTATATATTTATAAGAGTAGATACAACTATAGAAGTTTTCATAAACTCGTGCAGTAGGATTTTGGCTAAATTAAAAAAGGAAGAATCGTCTGGAGTTAACCAATCTTATGCAACATTTAATGACCTTTAAATGATGCCTTCAATACCAGCTAATTAAAATAATGCGCAGTAAAATAAAATGCTTACTAATATACATGTAGTTAATAGAGTGAAACAACATTTACGTGATATCTTTAAAGCAAATGTTCATTACGTGAAGGAATATTGGCTTATACAAAGTATATTCCATTGCAATCTTTTTTTAGTATAGGTTTGAAAAATAAACGTATTATACAGAAAGAGTACAGAGGCCATAAAATTGTTTTAGCACTGACCATTTCGCTTACTTGCACTTGCTTTCTTTTTTGAAATTCACATTAAAAGGTAATTCCATACGTGTTGATAATGAATAATAATTATTCAACGGATAATGTTCAGTTAGGATTTCAGCAAGGACAAGTTGAAATAAAAATTGTCCTTTCTTAGCCCACACCTGCTGAAAAAGTAAAGACCAAGTCTCTCGGAAAAGTTCGGTCTGTGAGATAGCATACAATCTGTGCATTGATGCAATTGTAATTTTTGGAAAGCGTTCGATAAAAACCATTTGCAAAAATTCGTCATACAAATTCGCTGCAAAAGTTGAATGCTTCCTAAATAATGACTATAATGGAATTAAAATTACTATGTAAAATTAATGACATGACGTCATGTTTTCTTATGAAATTATACACAATGCATTAAATGCAATCTTGTCAGCATCATTTTTGAGATAAACTATGAAAATGCATGAGTATTTGAGCATTTATAAAACCGCTGAGGATTTAAAATCATTAAAAGAAATTAGATAAGGACGCTTTTAATATTTTGTTTATGAAGAAGCGAGGTTTGCCTGAACCTGATTCTGTTTTCCTAACGTTAGTAAATTATTAAAAATCATTAAAATGATTGTAAAAAATGTTATACTGTTCAAAGATAGCATAGAGTTTTAGTGCGTAAAGCTAGCAAAAGGAATGACTAGGTTAGTCAAGGTCAATTTCTGCATCTGTCTGCTGAATTTCCAGGACAGTTGAAGGCCTATTTTATTGGGTGCCTAGATAGATAGGAACGTTAGACTTAAGTAGTGAATCGGCAAAAGTGCAAGTGAAAATGACTGTTATCCAGGCCTCACTTTTGCTTTTTTATATAAAGACCGGGGGAGGCAGCCATGAATTTACAGTGTCTAGGTCGGAGTCAGTGATACATTTTCTCCCCGTGTTTAGATGCAATCCCTCAGGCATTACGAGACTACCAATCAACATTCCCCTACCTAAATCATCACCACCCTCCATCATCCTCCCAACATCACCCACTACCCTCGATACGCTCTTTTTCATCATCTTTTGATTTTTTTGCGCTCCATGGTTTATGACCGTCTTCAAGGTGAACCTGTGCAGGACCAGCCACCATTGGTGCACGTGTAAACCTATCCGGGAATGAAATGAAAGCGTTCGAGCAGACTGTAGTCGACCGCAGTCTATCCGTAGACCAACCAACAAAGGTTGCAGCTACAATCGATTTTTCCATTGTGCCAAAAGAAAGAAACATTTTCCTATGTGTCAAAGCGATTGAAGATAAATTCGCGGCACTTTATCGCTAGGTGGCGTTCATATGGTCATTTGACGAGTGTATCGGCGGTTGCAGTCTACCAAATCCAATTTTGCATCTGCTGAAGCAGTATTACAAATTCGAAGGAGTGCCGTGTAGTGTAGTGTTTAGTACTTCTCAATTCTACACTCGTTCATGAAAGAACGTGGGTTCAATTCCTGACCGAGACGCCGGAATTTTTCAGATATGAGAAATTTATATATGCGCATTTCTTCGAATGAAAGTCGTAGGATTCGGGATCCCTGCATGCCTACACGATATTTGTTTCACGTTAAAGATCACTACCTAGGCAGCAAGCCTAGGCTCGGGGATTTTACCAGGGCGTGCTGATGGACCTTCATAACAAATACCTCAAGAAGAAATACGATGGGGCAAAATAATTAAAAACTATCGATATTGCAATCGCAAGTTCACATGCCATCGGGCAACTACAGCATACAACTGCAACAAAACTGAAGATTTTTAAACAGATGAAATCGTTTTCGATTACCATTTTGAGTATTTTAAGTTATTTAACTTCTGTGAGTTCATAAATTGCATAGCGTTATACTAGGTGATTATTTGTGAGATGTCTGTAATGAAGTATTTTCTTACTCTTCCCTTGAGAATGTCTATTCGGAAGTTCATATTCAATAGCAACAGTTGTTCGTACGTAGCATAAAAATATTTCCCAGACAGTCGTCGTCAAACATTATTCTCGGAAACAATTTTAACAGCAGGAGCTCCGTCCCACAATGGTGTCTTATAAAATGGTACTTGTCCACCTTTTCTTTTTCTTCAAGATTTCCTTGTTACTGTCAAGTGATTGATGTTCTTCCAGAAAAGAAAGCACGCACGGGTTTCCTAAACCATGAGGGCGGAGTCGAAACTTCGACATGTGTTGCACCTGATCAGAACCATCAGGTGTAAAGCGTTATTACAGTTGTTGGAAAAGTTTCGTATCGTGTAGCAAGATGTCTAGCGCTTTCAGTTTTCTCACACACGCACATGACAGCAGGTGGCATTATTATTAATGATCGATAGTCTAAAAGAAAACTATCGATAGTACGTACCATCGAAGATGATCGAACAAACTCTGGATCGCCACCAGATGGAACACTGGTATTGAAATAGGCATAAAGGTTGTTTGGGACAGAGTTTCAATTCGAGACGAGACTTTTGTCATCACATCTCTGATCTCTTTCTGTCTCGTCTCAAACTCACGAAGACCATTGGAACGATCGATATTATCGATATCGCTAATAGAAAATAAGTTTCCAACACCAACAAAGATATAAAGTACTTTTTTAGTATTATAAATTCCTGCTCGAGGATACAAATTTTGCACTATACAGTAATAGTCTTTATTTTTTTATTCTGATATCACTAGATTAGCTAACAACACATTTCTTTTAAAAATGCGCTTTGCGCAAATTTATCTGATATCAAATCTTAATAATTGACGAACCAACTGTCGCACACTGAAATCACAGAAATGTTCTAATCTTTTTTTTAATTAAACCGATGGCTCCTTCAGATAGAAAACAATGCATGATTTTCGAATAAGAATCACCCAAAGTTGGGGGAGGGAAGGATTTCTCCTTTTGACCCAGGCGCTCCCATATTTTGATTAAAACATGTTTAAAAACTTGGTCGTCCCAAAAGTCACCATACACATGATATGTTATGGACAATGGAAGTTCAAGGCATGACACTGGCAGACACCGTAGACTTCCAATCTCCCTTGATTTGTTTTTTGACAAATACATCTCTGCCAAAGTCATATCAGTTCTTAGTCTGAGCAATCACCGTCTTCAACTTCTTACCATCACCGTAATGCGACCTCATTGTTTCCTACGGACGGATGCACTCATTGCAGCAGAAGTTGCTTTCAGATTTCTGGAAAAAAACTGCTCCTTCATTGGCGTACCTGAACTACCTGACTCATGGCTTGTTCCACTGCAAATGTCACTCATTATCTTGTGTAGGTAGGACGCTTTTGTCTAAAGATACTTGGCTACGGCCAAGTTACCTTCTCTTGCATCAAGAAAATCTACAGCCGGCGCAAATTATGACTCACAATACCTATGAAATGGAGTAACTATGTGCATGAGTTATGCGATATATTCCGAATTAACAGTGTTTTAAATTAGAACAATGACCTCATCATTTTCGGTTTGATCGAAAGAATATTGTTACTAACCGGTAGATAGATACTCCACGGTAGATACAGTAATTAAATCAATGACAAAATAGATAGTTTTCGACGTTCTTTATTTACACACAAATTTCATTGATTACATATTATTCCATGATCAACAAATTCAAATAGGAACACTGGATAAATTATAAATAGCGAAGGAGAGAGATCTAGGACATTTGTTGGATTCGTCCCAAGAATGAACCCCATTTATCAGACGCGAACTCTTGAGATTAATTAAACAATTATAATTTACTACAATTACTTAAATTAATTGGACACCCTCAGTCAGGGGGGCTGACCGAGAATTGCATTGATGTTGAACTCCATGGTCTCGTGGGTCGAGTGTTGAGTGTGGTTCACTCTCGCCCAGATGACTTCTGTTCTGGAACGGACCTAATTGCCAGAGTGTAAAAATGTGGGCAGGAGGAGGAAAAGAAAGAAACAACAAAACTCATCAAGGTTAACGTTTCGACAAGGGATTATGAGAATTTCGGTGAAAGCGAGCCGATCTAAAACCCACAACAACCCCCACCTGAGCGAATCATCACATAATGATGGCGAATTTGCTTGCACGCTTCTTGGTGGCATAATAATGGAGCTGATGACGAATTTGTAAACAAAGGGAGATTTCGTGACGAGGCCTATGTTTTCCTATATATATATGCTGTTGACGATTTCGGAATTTTCTGAGCTGGTTCTGCAAAACTGAAATGATCTTTCCTCCCTGGTACAAAGCAGACTGAACAATGAAATGCTAGTTTTGCACAAAGCAAATCCTCAGAAAATTGAAATTAAATTTAATGCCAGACTTTGCCTAATCCGGTTTCTCAAACTGAAACTCCTCTGATGCAATAACAGTTTGAAATTCATTATTGTTCTGTCAGGAAGATTGACTGCTTTAAGTATGGTTTCATATTACAAATTATTTAAGAGTATTAAAAGCAAAAACTATTTTGTAAAATACATTTCATTAAATTCAATATATTTTCCTCATGTCATCTGTTGAGTCAATTTTGTGAAGTCCACAAATGCTTTTGAGTTTTGAAAATTACGTGATTTTGAAAACTATATAAATTAATTCAATATAATTATTTATTTCATTTTTGTTATTATTGAATATATATTCAAATTAACAATGTCATGTAATTTGAATTAATATAGTTAACAGTATAATATACACTTTTGGAAAACGATTTATCTACAAGAATATCAAATAGTCATGATTCGCTTCGGTGGCTTCGTCTTGTAAAATAGTCATGCGTGAGCAATCTGATCTTGCATTTTCTTTAATGATACCTTCAGCAGTTTCTTGAACCTGGCTCTAACCTCGATCCAGATTTTTTTTAATACAGTGGGTTCTGCATTTATATTTATGTCTGTTTTGCACCTATCGAATATTTTTATGAGCATTAGAGAACTTGAATCTAGTTCTAACCAATATGATTTATGAAAGATAATTTTAATAATTTATATTAATAAAGAATAGGAGTTTCTAAGCCAGGCAAACTTTATTTTCTGGCAATTATCCAAAACAAAATCCTCTTTATTTAGCCAAATATGAAATCAAATTATTTTCAAGGGATATAATTTCTAAGTTTAGTGATTTTTACTATTGATTTTTTTAAATGAAAGTAATTTTGCTATTTTCGTTGAAACGATTTATAAATACAGTTTTATAAAACGCCTGGATTTTCACGAATTCTTTTTGAAGAGAAATATTTCACTTCACAACAATTTCTTGCTTTCTAAGATTTCAACTTACTTCACTCAATAGTCAATAGAAACATGACTTAGCGCGTCTATTTTAAACATCGCTAACCATGAAGTCTAAAGCGAATCTATCGTATTAACAGAGGATTGAGTCTTGAACTCTAACTGAATCTACCGGTGCTGGTGGCACGGTGAAGAAAAGAAGAAAATGTGAGAGGGAAAAAAAAGACTTGGGTTTTCCAGTGTCAGTGAAAATTTTACAAGTCATGGCCAACGTCTTATGACGTCATGGCTCAAAGATGTTTAATAGTGACTTGCGGGTTTTGTAATTAAGATTCTGATTAGAACTTAAGTTTTGGAATTGCAGCAATGTAAGATACAAGGCTTTGTAATTAAGAGTCAAACTACTTCTTTAAATTGATGTACATTTAAAAAAGATCTGTACAGATTCAAATCTGTACAGAATTTAAAATGATGATTTTAAAATAGTGGAATTTCTATATGCTTATTCAGCAGGTTGTACTTACGCTTATTTGCCGTATCCGTAGCCGCCATATCCTCCATGTCCACCGCCTCCATGACCGTAGCCGCCGCCTCCGTGACCATATCCGCCACCTCCGTGACCATATCCGCCACCGCCGTGACCATATCCGCCACCGCCGTGACCATATCCGCCACCTCCATGTCCATAACCGCCACCCCCGTGTCCGTAGCCACCACCACCGTGGCCTCCGTAGCCACCATGGTATCCAGGAGCTGCTGATGCAATGGCTAGGAGCACCGCCAAAACTACTCCTAGGACAACCTGAAACAGGATTAGAGTAATTCTGTTAGAAAATCAGATTTCCGGTAGCTACGAAGTTCCGAAGTGACTAGGCATGTAAAATTATCCTAATATTTAATTTTGTAGAACGGATGCACACTTTTTGGGTTAGTCTGTAAATCAATTTGTTTTTTGTGCACCGGAAACAGTAGTTTATTTTATAGATTATCTAATGTTGTCTTTTGTGTTTCCTGTTTTACTTATTCAATACAGAATGCCATGTAAGATTTTCCTTTTGTACATTGAATTTCAATATCATATTTATTGCTTAATGATTTTTGAATCATTGGTAAGATAAGAATAAGAAATCTCGACCTTTCCAAAAACAGGATCTTTCTTGCAAGTGACAGTGACGTCATTTTTCGTATCTTAAATTCTATTACTATCAACTTAATCCAACCACTACACTTTTATATATGAAAATGCTGAATATCATAAATAAATTATTTACTTATGATATTCATTATTTAATTAAACTATTGTATTACTTTCTATCTCTTGAAAATATATATTTCGATATTTCACAATCGAAACTAAAAATCTTTTTTTCTTCAACATTTAAAAAATCATAAAATTATTGTAGAATATCGAGTCAATTTCAATATCAATATGGTCGATCGATCGACATTGTTGTAACCAAGCTTTTCTTAAGACAAGTTCGCTGTCTTTATACTGTACTATGGCACTTACTGCTACTTTGGCGTTCATTGTAAGCTTGAAGAAGGCGAAGTAGAAATATCCGTGATAGTCGAATGGAACAGAGGCTGTTAATCCGCTGAAGCTCGAAGTGATCTGATGCCAATACCCAGCCAAATATCGGCTTATATAGCTAGAATTGGGTGGGACACGTACCATATAGTGTGTGGCCACGGTGCCTTTTTTTCTCGGCTTCCACTAGAAATGAGTCGTTAAAAATTGGTGTCATAAAGCGCAATTAAAAGTGTATTCATGCAAATAAAGTTCGGTCGACTGAAAAATGTCACGAATGAATAAAAATCGAAAGTGGCGAATCTTGGAACAAAAAAAATCAAAATCGGACAATGTCTGTGAACGAAAAACACTGAACCGTGCCTTGGGCGCTGTTCGACAATCACTACTTACATCAGAAGTTAATGACTTTATGGTTAAAGAAACACAAAACTTCTTACTTGAGAAAGTCAATTTCATAAATCTGTTAAACAGTATTTGTCAATTTTTTTAAAAATCACACATCTTAAACTTCAATCAAAGCGAAATCGATGGCATGGTTTGAAAACAAAGTATGTAATGTGTTAGTAAATCAAATGAAGTCATCACATGATCACAATCATATTTCACGAAATTAAATTCTACAATTTCATGCTAGATTTGTTTGAATTTAAAATCGCCAATCATTCCTATAAACGATCTCTGAAGTTAAACATTTTCGATTACCTCAATTAATATTTATTCTATGAAATGCTTTGAATTGATCTGTGAAATTTATGTTTTATTTTTTTATTTTTTATTTAATATAAACATGTTCTAAATATCCAATGCAGGGTCAATATTTGTTATAATCTTGTGTTTTTGCAGTTCGTTGATGCAAAATAAATGGAACGCAAAAGAAAACGTTTCAAGAGCTTCATGGACCATTTGGCATTACTCATTGAAAGCCCATATTTCAATATTTGTCTCTGCATTCCATGTACAAGTGGTAATGATAGTGTTTACTTCCATAAGGATTGGCTAATATCTTGTTGGGTGGTTGCTCTACAGAGTATAATTAAAGTTACATTGGTTGAGCTCTATTTGCGAACAGCTGCATTTGTTGATTATCAGATAATCGTTTAGCTGACTTCCGGATCATTGGGTTCAGTCTTAAAACCTAATTACATTGATCACGTCGATTCTTTATCGTTTCGGGTTCAATGGTGAAGACATTTCACGCTGGTGGATTGCTGTGATTGCGAATAATTTTTATTGCACTCTTTGATGGCCCCCTAGCCTAATTCGTTTCAGCAATTGCATTGTGACAATATACATTGATTCTCAGGAGCCGATCTTTTCCGGTGTAAACGCCGCTTAACCGAGTCAGAAGGGATGGAAGCTCACTGACAATTTTAGAAACACTTGGGATCTTTAATTTTTTCGGTATCAGTAACGCTTTAAAATGTTACAGTCTGTACTTTGTATAGTGAATAGAGATTTGAAATTGGTGCCAAGGGCAGCAAAACCTCACGCTCCATGGAGCATGAGGAAGAATTCCACTATATTGTGATATCCTTTCAGGAAGCTCTGATTAAACCAAACCATTTAATTTAATTTACTGTTTTGTTTGCGCTTGTATTCTCATAATGTTTAGGGATTGTGCCCAAGCATTGTAATTTATATCTCTGGCTAATTTTGTCATGTTAATTGGCAACGAAAACTGTATTCGGTTAGTTCCTTGTTTACCAAGTAAAATTCAAAGATGTCTTGGATGACTCTTATCTTAACCACCATTACATTTCTTCAGGATGAACACCTGGTTTTAAGTTATTAGAAAATGAAGGGTGGCGGGTGACGGGTGAATGGGGATGTGGGCGGTGAAAAGAGTCGGGAGTTTGCGGGATATGAGTTGTATCACACTGGGTCAGGGACGTTTGTCGTCAAACGCCGAAGCAATGACAATTAATCTGCGAGAAAGTTGGGCTATCACTGGATGGCCACATGCTACTAATCCTCCTGAGACCCTCGACGCCATTCCAATTGTGATGTTCGGTCATCTAATCCATAATTTGTGAGTTCAAACCGTTGCACATTGCATCGGATGCGCAGAAAGAAAAATTAACAATATTAGTTTAAACAGTTTAAAAAATTTGAATTAAGACTTTGCTAACGATTTAGTCACAGCAAAAAAAATTGTCTAAAGGTTGTCAGGAATTAAGCAACCATTCTGTTTTATACTTTGAAATTGTTTGTTTTTCAAATGTTAAAGATACTGTAAATTGGGCTAAAACCGTATGATGCTATATTAATTAATGCCATAAATAAACACGATTCTGTATTATTCCGTTAGATATAAGATTAAAACTGGGAATGAGTAAAATGAACGAAATACAAGATACAAAAACTTTTTTACTCTTGACTAACCGTTCCTAAAAATAATTTTAATAAACATGTTCATAAATTAAAATAAATTCCAGGTGTTTTCTTATTTAAAGCTCTCGTCATCTACGTTCGATTGTACGTCTTTCTCGTTGGGTTTGCATTTTCAATTAGCACAAGGTCTCACGAAGATATATATAATAGACAAACGTGATAAATGTAACGCATATTTCGCAGCATCTTTCATGGTCAGCATTTTTCTTCCTCTCCGTTGATGATCTCTCTTAAGACAACCTACGTTTCGAAATGCAACCGATCTCGAACGTGCGTTTGCTATTAAAACAACGATGATACTTTGACTTTTGAGCAATTGGGAATTCCAAACTCGTACCACTGAACCCTCGTTTAACATGTTGGCGTCAAGCCCATTCCTTCAGGAAAACCTGATTACAATAGCACCACTGACATAGAAATACTCTTCTAATCGTCCTCTGCAATATCCTATATCATAAAACAGAGATGTTGATTTTCATGTCCGGAGACTAACTCACGAACGGCACAATGAAATTGCATAAAAATTAACCTACAGTTAGTAAACCATCATAATTCGCTAGCGACGAAATTTCAGATCTGGATTTTCAATATTTAATATTAAAATAACCATTATCAAATTCTGGATAATCTCCCTTTCGCTTCAAACTTAAAAAATGGTGTCTCCACATCAAAAGCATGACGTCGTC
>JAQGBY010004628.1:0-16205 GCA_034698785.1 Mycogona germanica | reverse complement strand
TGTGGATTGTGCGCATGCGCAGATGACGTCATTTGATGTTGAGAATCAAATTTGAAAGACCAAAATGTGGCCCCAGGTTCTGTGAACTGTCTCGACTGAAATAACCACAGCGGGTTTAGAATAGTTAAAGAGATTCAATCTCCAAGAAATTTCAATTTTTTTGTAAAAATGGGGTGTCCAACGTAACTCCTTTTCTGCTGAGTGGACAGTGCTGCCAAGTCATTAGAGGGAAAATACGTTTTTGATGTCTGGCGGCGAATTTGGCGCAGGTTGGTCAAAATCGTCAGACATGTTGAATGGGGTTTCGTGTCTGCGAGAGATAAAATATGGAAAAAGAAATTTAGGATTACATTCGGTTAGTGGGGTTCTGTGCTTCTTTAGCCTCTGTGGGAAATCTATTTTTCTAGGTGCTGTTAGAGTGTCTCTATGGTTACTTCATTTCAAAATGTAGCTAAATTATACTTGATAATGAAGCCTATGTTTCTAAATCAAATTCTTGGAATTTAGCTAACAAAATTAATTCATTAAATGTTGTAAACGTTCATTCTGCGATAAATAAAAATAAAAATAAAAACGGAAAGCATTACATATTAAATTTACCGTAAGCATTTCGGTGAACATTTTCCACCATGAATTTGTTTTTTTTATTTCAGTGTCACCAATTTACAAATCCACATTAAGGTCTCATCAATATTTATTTATATATACATCAATATTTGGTTACATTAATAGATACTCCCCCATAATATAAAATATAAGGCCAATAGATGTTTCCCAAAATAAAACATTCTAGAAAGTACGAGGACATTTAAATCGAGTCAAAATTTTCATTAAAAATTGGAAAAATTTGGATAAATTTGTGTGGTTAACATTTGATTAATACGACTTTTGCCATATTGTTATGCCTGGAATGAGTCGATCAGATACCTTAAATTAATTGACAGTTCTGTTTCATGTTTCCACAATTTTAACAGCTTAACTTACCAATAATTTATATTGGAGATTTGTTTTTTATTTTTATCGAAATCATTTTTCACAACTTTAAGAACGACCCTTGCTTGGGTAATTTATAAGCAAAAAAAAATCTTCCCCTACCATGTTTCCCCTCATCATTTTTTTATTTTTAGTACGACAATTCTCATTCTTTCATACGAGAGTCTGTTTTGTGCACATTTCAAAATAATTACATTCCTAACTTTATCGTCCAATTTACCAAAGCTATTTTGATTACAAATTTCGCGGTTGGGTTTTACCAACACAACAAGTACGGAGTGAAACGAAGAGATGAGTGGTTAGAACATAGATTCCATTGACCATTTGTGGGGAAAACGGTCCGTAAGTAAGGCTCGTTAAGGTCTAGCGAATGTAAATCGAAGATGACTGTGGCTCGGAACCCATTTAGTTCAACTATCAGACATAAATGAATTTCACAAGGAAGCACCAAAAACTTATTTGATTTAATTTTTTTTAGAATTTCAAGTCGAATATTTATTTTTAAGTTGCCCAACTAATTTAATCACTTTGGCAACCAATTTAATCACTTGGGCAACTTATTTAATCACTTGGACAACTCATTTAATCACTTGGGCAACTCATTTAATCACTTGAGCAACTCATTTAATCATATGAGCAACTAATTCAATCACTTGGACAACTCAATCACTTATGCAACTAATTTAATCACTTGGACAACTCACTTAATCATTTGGGCGACTCATTTAATCACTTGGGCAGCTCATTTAATCACTTGGACAACTCAATCACTTATGCAACTAATTTAATCACTTGGGCAACTCACTTAATCATTTGGGCGACTCATTTAATCACTTGGGCAGCTCATTTAATCACTTGGGTAACTCATTTAATCACTTGGACAACTCAATGACTTATGCAACTAATTTAATCACTTGGACAACTCACTTAATCATTTGGGCGACTCATTTAATCACTTGGGCAGCTCATTTAATCACTTGGGCAACTCATTTAATCACTTGGGCAACTCATTTAATCACTTGGGCAACACATTTTATCACTCGGGCAACACATTTTATCACTCGGGCAACTAATTTAATCACTTGGGCAACTAATTTAACCACCTGCGTTTTCGCAACCTTAGGAAAGTCCCAGGAAGTGTTCCAAGATTACTTCCATTCCGAGGTAAAGCGAGCGTGCAAATTTATGTCGACCAAAATATTCCATAGGTATCCATCGACTTTCTAGTATAGTTGAACTGAATAAAAAGCTTGCCTGCGCAGACTACATTTTTTCACAAGTGTCAATTTTCCGGAGAAAAAGAATGTAAAAAAAGTGAGAGTTGTACAGATTACTGCTCCAGTTTGAAATATAACCGACCCGGAAATACTTTTCAAACAGATAATATATAATAGAGTTAGGGATGAGGGGGGTGGAGAGAGAAAGCGTAAACTAAAATAAGGTTTTATGGTCACGCATTTACAAAAAAATAAAAAACAGAAAAAGATAATTCGAAAATAAGGCGATTTATGTTTCCAGACACAATTTCAAATTTTTATCGTTCCAGGAATGTGAATGAGCGTTTACAGACGGCCTACTATTTTTCGAGTTGGTTGCACAACAAACACATAAAAGAAACAATTTTCGCCAAAGTGTGTTGCTTACACATATCATTCGTAAAGCAGTTACCAATTTGACTTAAATGTCGAGTCTAACTCTGAAGAAAATGTATGTGTACCCGAAAAAACGAGTCTCAGATCCCTGCTTTTGACTTCGCAATATTTTGTAAAATAAATCACTCCATTTCCGGTAAGTAACATCAAAATTAATTTTCCACAAATAAAAATACACGTTAAGGGGGGTGAAAAAGTCAATTTCCAAGTATATCACATTAAAAATATTCTCCAGGAAGCAAATTTATCTTCATAAAATTCTGTCAATTTTGGAATTATTTTTGTTAGGATTTAAAACTGGATAAAATCTAGGATGTCCTAAGCGACTGATTCGGTGAAGTTAGACAACTTCTAATTTCACGTTTGACTTCTTGGAGCTATAGCTACGTAAGTTATTGTTGGAACTATTTGTGAGTGGAACAGGAATAAATAAATTTAAATTGTCGAGGTCAAAATAGTCTGGTGAAAGATGGCTCATTGTGAACGAGCGTGAACCGCATAATTGACATTGTATGAGGGCGATTAAAAAAGCAATTTCGTCTAATCCGTTTCGCCAGGGCAGGATAAATTAATCAGACCGTCAATAGCAAGCCTCTCCAGAGTCCCTGGATCACTCGGTCTACTCTGGATTAAGGGGATTTGAAGAACAGTGAGATTATAGCGAGTTTGGCCACAAATGCGCGCAGAGTTGAACAGCTCTTTGCCAACAGATCCAGCGCCATCTGTTGACCACCGCTGGATACTATCGGATAGGTTGAGTGAGAAGTAAGTGAATGGTGGCAACGCCCCCTGTTGAGCGAAACCTGGAACTGAAGTTCCTGGAATCAAAGACAATCGACCCCAAATAGAGTAGCTTTCAGTAACAATTACGACGTCCTAATTACGACGTCATTAATGCCCTCAGGTGCTCATTAAATGTGAGGTTTCGTTGATTGTATTTTATCCAACTGAGACCAATCACACCTGTTTCACAATCTGGGCAATACGTGGACTACTCTTAACGTCATCTTCAATTGAGACAATGACGAATGTCCAATAACGAAATGTGATCATCATCGTCATGTCATCGTCATGTCACCAAAAGCCTAAAATGAGAATTTCAAAAACGTTTCTTCTACAACAAGACAAGTTTCAAATTTATCTGATTACTGTAAACTAGGATTTCCACCACAACATATCTGTTTATCATTCGTCATCTGAAATGTTTGGAGGAAGTGTCAGAAACGGAAGTAGGCAACAAAATAGGAAAGAAAAATAGTTCGAAAAAGGTAAAATAGCCAAAATGTGTGTCTATTGTTGCTCTATGTTTGCAACAAATTTCATGTAATTTGATAAATTATTTTAGAATATCTAACAAAATGTGTAAGTGGCCCTGTTTTATTGGAACACGTTTCACACATTTGATAGATCCGCCAATGTGACTCGATGGAGTATTTCAGAAGTTCGTCGTAATAAATATCAAACTATATTTGTAAGCTGGTAATTAAACCACCTAACAAACAACTCAATTTCTAGTTCGACCCCCTTCTAGCAATCATGAGATAGCACACCATTTCACTTTACTAGGCACTCAATTTTGTCTCTCTTCTAAACGTAAGGAGCAATCAAGTGTGAATTCTGAAAATGTCCCATTTCAATTTCAATTTCAATCCCACCAAATAAATCTTAAAGTTCAGGGGAGCGACCCCTTCTTACCTTTCGATGAATTCGTATAGTAACAGTTCCCGGTAGCTCCACGCGATTTTGGTCGTTCCCAGCGGCAACTTCCGTTTTCTTCCGGATCGTTCCGATGCGATTTTACAGTTGCACAATCCCGTCCTTCTGCACGACTTGTAGAACGTCTAGGCGGTCTCCGTAGTCCGCAGCAGGCCGGATTAATCCTCCGCAAAAAATCGCCGAAATTCTCGTCTGAAGCCCGACTTTGCTAAACGCGGAAACGCAAAAACAAAACGTCCATACAGGGTGCTTTTCCTTTGCCCGGTATTGTCCAGGGTGGAGCTCATCACCATTAGCCAACTGGCCCAGCTTGGCGTCGAGGTAGGAGTGACCCTTGTATCGGCTTGCGATCACGGGTCTGGTGATGGTGGCTTCCCTGGTGGTCGAAATGGTGGCCATTCGCCAACGGGGGCGCACCGAGAAGAGGTGGCGATGGAAGTGTGGATCGATAGCTATCGATTCAGCGCTTACTTCTTGCGAATTTAATTTCGAACGTCTATAATATAAATGAAATGATGTCTATAATATATTCGTCTTAAACTTAATTTCATAAGAGCATGATGACATGATAAAGAATACTATCTGCCGAAAGTAAATAAAAGTAAAGTAAGCGCTTTATTGGAACATCCTACTAAAACACTGATTAATCTAGAAATATATAATTATAATACTGATACAAAATGTGTTTGGACGCAATCTACTATATATATTATAATATTAATTGTTCCCTATTTTTTTTTAAATTTACCTGTTCAGGCGCTTACTTGCGAATGGCTTAGCGAAATTGAATAAAAATTGAACGAGCTGAAAATAGTTTTGCACATTGGTAGTCGAACACAACTTATTTCAGATCTCGAAGTTGCGTATTTCTCGAGATATGAGTCGTTGAAGTTTCAAACATTGCCATTACAAAGGAAAATTCATAGATGTCGTCTCGACTTGACCAAAGTGGTGCTGTCGTCGCTCTCATGTGCGCCAATCACGTGCTACCAGTGATGCCAGCTACATTTTCAACACTTGATGCCGAATTGCTAATTATTATTCAATTAATAACTCTGAGTACTACAGTTGCATTTCACAAAACAGGAATAAAATACATTTTTTCATTGCCGGTGTCACAAATACGATTTCAATTGAGTAGAGACCACATTGAGTGAGACACAATCAGAGGATTTACATAAAATGTGAAATTTATTATAAACAAGAATCAAAGAATCGTTTGTTTAGAGTTATGTTTTTTAGATGACCAATGACGTGGATTGGAACTTGGGCTGTTCAGGCAGAAAAAAAGAAAAAACCCAAAAACAGATTGAGTAAGACGAATTCCAAATTATAATTTGGACTTAATAATTGCATCACCTACAGTCACCTATTCCAGCAAACGAATGCAAATAATTTCCCACTATTTTGCTAGATTAATTTGACTTACACAGATCCTAACTAAAGAAAACACTAAAAAAACATAGCTGAAATTGCCAATATTTGATCTTGAATGGGCATTACATTTTTATTTTCACGAGTTTCAGACATTGAAAACACCAAAATTAATTATTTTAAAACCAATGGCTGGAAATTCCCCTTCAATTACAGCACAACATCAGCTGACTACTTTCAGAATGTGTCCAGTCGTGAAAGTTGCAAAGAATTCGACACTCATAATCTTTGTTTGGATCAAGATATGACTATATACGAATATTCAATAAAGAATTGTACTAAGAAATAGATAAAATCTTAAAAATACCTGTGAAATGAGTTACTGGCTTTTGACCGAGACTCTGCTTTCTCGTCTAATCTTATAACAGACTTCAATTCTGGAGAAAGAAAACACAAGCGGAAGTGATATCCTAGTTACCACACTGTAAACATGCTTCAAGTTGATGGAGATATTTCAAATGTGCTCGGGTTTGGGGCAACTGGTTCTTTGAGAGATTGAGAAATTGAGTTATCTTAGGCATATCATTTCGCGAATTTCATATAAAATTGATACTTATAATATCCAGATGATAAATATATGTTTAATATTTGCAACTAAGCGATTTTCTGTATCATCAAAAGAAATAAAAAATACTTTGCGAATAAGAATTTGCACTAAAAAAATAAAATGTGTACGAACAAGATGTCAATAGAAACGCCCACCCGAATGTATATTCTTCATGTGTCTTATTGTTTCGATTGATGGCCCACCTATCATGCAATCCATCAGCCTGCCCCGGTGATAATCCGATTCCGAGAATGGATAAGCGTCACACGGAAACTCCTCCGGAAACGTATACATCTGGAACTGGGATTGTTCGTGTATTTCGTCCTCCTCCTCTAGACCGCGGTTCCGGTGCGGCCGCCAAAATTCTCTAAAAGACAAAAGCATATTGTTTTTTCTATAAGTAAACAGACACGGGACAGAGACGTGGAAAATCGACGACGAGGTATTGAAGCCCCATAAATAAAAAGCTGACTAATCAACTGTAACCAACCGCACTTCAGGCATTCTGTACAACTCATGGTGCCTAGGCACTATGCGAAATGACCGAGAGCCCGCACCGGGAATCGAACCCGGGACCGCCGAGCCACAGTCAGTCGCAATTCCGACTGGGATACGCCAAGTCATACGATTGAGAGAGCCAGGTATCCTAACCACTAGACAACATGGGAACATTGTATGATTGAGGACTATATAAATCGGTCGGAATGCAATATAATTTCTTAAAAGGGGAATGCAGTGAGGAATTGCGAGCATCACTGATCAGGATTCCCCCTGAAAACAGCAATTTGAACTGACATCTTCTGGCTTCAAAAAAGTTTATCGCAAAAATTCCTTCAAAGAAAAATCAATTTCGAATTCGAATGTGTTCTTCTAAATCTTACTGTACTCCTGATTGGGTGGACGGATGCAACGATCGCAAGTTCCCAGCAGAGATCTCCTGTAGGTCTGCTACGTCGTAGCATGCTCCCTCGTCGGAGGTGCTGCTCTCGTTGCTGCGGTACAGCAAATCCGGAACTGTTATCCCACCATCCATCATTTAACATTAGTTTTTTATTCTCCTATCCAACTTGAGACACGTCACAATTTTTAAAATGAGAAGGCGAAACGTTCATAAATAAATACCTGTGTCATCCGAATACGACGGATCGATTTTATAGTTTTCCTGGTGGGTTGCGTTCTGCTTGCGAAACTTGTTGGTCGGATATTTGTTTACCTAGGTTTCAGAATATGGTAAATATAACAAATCTATTAACACGCTAAAATGATTGTTCTAATAATGATTCCATTTCTTTAAAAACATATTATATTATTGTAATTTTTTGTTATTTTTAATCAAAGTGATTCGTTTATGATCATCATTTTTAAGATATTTCAGGAAAACATTGAAGATACGCTAAAAACATAAGATTCGAGTAATGGTCTAGTTCGAATGGGAATATAATATTTGAATAATTATGGGAATCTAATATTTGAATTTATCGACTAACCAGATGGTTAGAGTTGATGTGTCTCAGCTGCATGAGATGCTCCTGATTTCCTGGGTCCGGTGTCTGCTCGATGACCTTGTAAGTGGCATACGGATTCACATCTGAGGGTTCGGAAAGTAAACAAAGCGGTTTTGATATTGATTAGTGGTCCATTTGGTCGTTCGTTCATTTTTCCGTACACTGTCTTAAGGAAAATAAATGAAACATGACAAAAACACGACATCCACACAATAGATTTTCATCATAATGGTTAACCTGTTACGTGAAAAAATAGGATACCAGCAAAACACCATCCAGCGGTGAATTGTTGAACACTAGTGTGTCTATTGATGATGTCTGTTTTGATACAGTGTTCACGTAGACTTGGTTTTCGTGGGTGGACTTTAGACAAGAGTTTATGACGTGCGCATAGTGCGTCTGTTATGACCGTTTCTGTCAACATTTGTCACGCACCAAATGCCGGCGCTGTAATTACGTTCTCAGCTGGGGGTCCTGGCACAGAAGTGGGGGTGTGAGAGAGAGAGAGAGAGAGAGTGGGGAAGGGACTACTATATACATGGACCCGACCGTACATTAATTATGTTTTGATTCAAATGGGAGCGAATATCCAGCGGAGTGAGGTAGAGCTGCGAAGGAATGGGGTGGAGGGGATGTACGAGGGTCCGAGTTGTTTGAGGAAACGCCTATGGCAGGAATTCAATAGTGCGCCCTCTGCATCTATTCTTTCTTAATATGCTTCATCTTTTTTAATTTGCAGAGTATTATTATCGAGTTCAGATAATAATGCATACACAAAAGAAGATATGTTGGTGAATAACAATAGTTCTTATATGTTCTCTGGTGAAAGCCAGGTATCCTAACCACAAGACAACATGGGAACTGTTCTCTAGTAGCATTCACGAAAAAAAATCAGATGGTTCATTGTCGATCAATCATGATCTATCATGAATGGAATTTTGCCCATTCAGCAATCCCAACGCTCCTAGCGACGGCAATCCATCATACTAAGTGACACTAGCGTCCACAATTGCAACTACCCATTCCAACATCCAAATTAGAAAATAAGAGCTAACTAGTTAGAACGCAAGTGCTAATAATAACCGGTCATTTGATATTTTCATTTGTCTCTTCATTGTGTGTGACGTTGGATTTTTGTGTTACCTATTATCATACTTTAACATCTTTTGTAAGACTACAGCTTATTTCAAATTTGAGAGGTTTTGAATTTTTCTTAGCGATATAACGGTAGCTAAGGTTTGAATGATATAAAATTTTCAAGTATTTCTCCTTTTGAAAAATTTGAAAAAGTTCAAAGGATCCCCAGAGAAATCGTTAGGGTATGTGCACCTTGGCCAATAGCCCTTGCTGGTCATACCTGTAATGAGGCACATGGGAGAATGGGCGGACAGGGATCTAATGTCTGTTATTTCACTTGGTTTACCTATCTATTACGCCAGGTCAACCCTCATGAGCCCATTGATCGATTAAAGTGCAGTCAGCATACAAGAGATACACATAGGCAGAATAAAGTCGAATATAGCTGAGAACAATTTTGAATTAAACAGTAAAGCTGTAAAGAGATACGTTTGCACTACAAGACATAATCGGATAAAATTCACAAATATTTTTAAAATATAAATTGAACTGTGTGACCAGTGCGAGACTTTCGATCGATCAACAATCGATAGCTCCCCAACGATTTTTTCAGTACCATCGCCAATAACACAACTATCAACGTGGAAGCTCGGCTTTCGGCATTCGTGAAACTCACACATGTCACATGTATCATGTGTCTCCATGACTCATGTATCCATTTGAATTCCAGGAACCATGTGAGCACCACATGTTCTAAATCGTCTCTCACTCACGTCCATAGACACCAGAATATATTTGTCTATCAAATTAATATCTCATGAACGCACAACATAGTGACAAGAAATAAGTTGTGTTGACTTTATGATTTGTGATAACACATGCCGGGTACATTTCTTTTCTCCGAGTTACGCCGTTCTTGATCTAGGAAATCAGGGACGAGAAAGGTCAACTGTGCATCCCAACATGCGTACAAGCTTGTAAAGAAGATATTAACCCTTTAACCGACCAAGCCGCGTTAACACGGTCAAGCAATTCCGCATACCACCGGCAAAGCCAAGTTAACGCGCGTTCACTCTTCAACAAATTTGTGGAAAAATTCTGCCAATCGCATAGAAATGTGAAGCACATGATTGGATAGGGCGATAAACGTAGATATCGATAGCCGTGCACACGGAATTTGTGTTGCTTATACCAAGGGAAGTAGGTCTAAGAGATATAACAATGTACGACATGTTAAGGCGCTGGATAATTCGCTGGGGCTGAGTATTAGCGCCGGTGCTACTTTATTAGTTGAGAGCTCGCTAACGACTACAGTTATTAAGCTAAAAGAAATTTTCCTTTGGACAAATCTAGGAGGCCGGAACATACATACCTGGTCTGTGAGAACAACTGATATACTCTGTACAATTCCATTTAAAAGTAAAAGTATTATATAATAAAAGTATTATATATTACATATATTTAACGTTAGTATAAAATAATCCTAAGTTTTAATCTATCTATCTGTTCGGGAGTTTACTTAAGACAGCTCGACGAAATTGAGCACAATCTTCGCTGCGGTGAGTTATTCACAATTGTAGTCAAGCTCAACTTATTTCTGATCTCAATTTTGCATATTTCTCGATTTTTTCAATTTGAAAAATTTAATGAGTTTGAACAAAAATTGCAATATTAGTTAAGTTCCTTATTTGTTGTACTATCCTGACCACTTGAAATCTGCAATCGGCAATGACTATGATGTGTGATGAGCTTGGGTAAACCAGCCAATCCACTGAAACGCAGATGACGTGTTATCAAGTACCATTATTGGATAGGTGTCAAAATGTAATCCCCATTAACATTTGTCCAGACATAACGTATTACAATGCTAATGTGGTTTATATAGCTTGTATACCCAACCACGACCTGTCTAGACAGGCAAAATATCCCCAGTCACACGCATCATGCAGCGTTCATGTAACACGAATGTGGTAGCCTACAAACTAGCCAAGTCATTGAAAATTCTGAGACCTGATCCTAAGCCGGGCATTGCCTATGAAGATTTTAGGATACGACAGACATACAGCAACTACAAGAGGCAGTACACAATCGGAAACATTGGAGAGCTTCATCTACAGGGTCACCAGAGGGTTGCAAATGGTTTGACGTTGACGTTACATTACAATTACTGTAAACAATGATTAAGAGATTATTATTTATTGAGTGTATGTTTGATTACCCATGTTTAGTTCTACCTGCCTATTGGCCTATTGATTTGTGGTAAATTTACCACTTTTGCTACCAAATTTATTTATGTCACATAATATTGCAGTACTGTCCAGATGATGAGGTTGAAACTGATTAACACGTAACCGTAGGGTGGGGCAGCTATTATCATAAATGGGGCCAAGATTTCCTCTTCCTTATGGATATATTAGGTCGTGTACTATTGCTGGGACAAGTCCAAGAATAGATGTATTATTGTGTTATGCCCAGAGGAATCTTGTGGAGTGTTAAAACTTGTCATTCGATGTCTTTGGCGCCATTCATGTCAAATGTCTACTTGCAAGAACGAAAATTGTCGAAATTGGATCGGTGAAAAAGATGACTCTTATATTATTGTTTATCGAGTGTGCATGCGTGATTACTACTGTTTGGCTCTTGTTTGCCTGTTTGTTCATTTAGTCTTGTTGCGAATTTGTTCCTGCATTTACGAAATTCAATAGTGCCATCAAATATCTCTGTACCTGAGACAAGTATAACTTTTTTGCAAAACCAAACTGTAGGGCTCCCACAAATCAGTTTGATGAGGGGGCCCTAAAAATTTTCGCGTCATGAATAACAAATTATGTTGCTTTCTGTTTGTACTCAACTTAATATGACGCTGAATAAAAAAAAAAAAAAAAAAAAAAAAAATTACAATTACAATATGTAGCCAGAAGCAACGGGGGATGGGATCAAACGACCAGTTAAGGACAAAGGTGTGGTTGTCCTATCCTAACAGGCTCCTGACTTGACTCATTTAGGCTATTCCACTGTTGACACACTGTGGGGAAATAGGAGTTGAAGTACGAGTCACATCTACAATGCAGTTCCTCAACCATTCTAGCATGTCCCGCTCTTTTACACCTAGTAGGAGCCTGTCTCATAACTTCCCCAATTTTCACATTACCCCTTCAGAATACGAGCCAGAAGCCCAATATTGGTCGCTTTTCTACGATCCTCTAACGATTCCTATTCCAATATTGACAACATGTCCGTCACACTATCCTCTAGACCAAATCTACCGCAAACAAATCTAGCAGTCCTTTTTTGGACCATTTAAATTTCTCCTATGATCCCCACGTGGTAAGGATCCCAAACGGAGCTACAGTATTCAAGCAAAGGTCTAACTAAGGAAAAATAGGCCACTGACTTAACATTACTTGGACACCCCTTCAAAAACACTTTAGACAAACCAATGCCTAGCATTCGCTCAACATACACATACAATAATGGGGTTAGTCATCAGAAAGGCATTTAGATATATACAATTACTTTTGTGACCTCCACATCTCTTTCATCATCTCGGCACCCTAACTCCCTATTAGTGGTAATGACCTTTAAGTTCTTATTCAAGATTTAAGATGTCTTGAAGCATTTTTTAAAATAGGTTACTTTCTGTACTTCAATTACAGATGCATTTGTGTTTGGTGGCTGGCTCCCACCTGAATGGGGTCGCCGTAGGTCTCATTGTGTAATGCTCGTTAAATGATCGATCGCATTTTAATTGGCAGTGCAGGTCCTGGGAATTGCGTGCGAATAGTAGTGCGTTTGCTATACCGAGTTACTAAATGCTAGCTTCACCTACGAGCCGTAAAGGTATAGAGGTCTGTACAGAAGACAATGTATAAATCAATATTGCGTCCGTGAATAAATGTGATATAGTTTGTCATTTTGTAATTTTTGCAGTTTCCGTTGCCAGAACTTCATAAAATTCAGATCAATTTGAGGCGAATGTTTGGTTCTTTTAGAAAAATGCTCTTGAAGATAAATTGGTAATTGAATATTACAAACACTAATTTGGGCTACACGAACATCGTATGTCTATAAAGATGGTGGTGACAGTAATGGTTACTTGCTACTATAGTTTTATGGAAATATTTGCTCACCCAAATCTTTCTTGACAGCAGCTACTGATGATGTGACGAGGGGCGGATATCTAGACGGGTCGTGCAGCAGGGCTGGCTCCATGCCGGGCAGGACCACGCCGTTGGACTGTCCACGCTGACCACTTCCGGCAAAGGCCAACTTATACTTGAGGTCCAAGGCCCGGGAGTCTGCAACAGGGTGCCCACACTGTGTTCAAACGAAAATCTTTCACCACGGGGTTGCTCGGTCCAAGGAATTGAATGTGAGGAAATGTCACCTATTTAGCATGGGTGTCATATGACAACAGCTTCCGGTTGACATCGTTTTGATTCGGATTCGGTATTTAATATTTAGAAGCTATATTTTCCAAATGGAACGATAAAATTACAAATTATATTTTTAAATGCAAGTTCTATTATTTTAAATATCTATTTTTTAATCCAGTTCTGTCTTTACTATTCAAATTGTGAATGGTATTTTAATATTACATGTAAATTCTGTAATTTTTAAATCATTTAGTGAAGAATTTATTTGATCCAAACATATTTCTAATAATAGATATTCATTTTAAACACTTTTACCCTTAATATTATTGTGGGAATGTGATTTTGTAAAAAGTCTGTCAGACATAGATCACCAATCGCCAAGTTCAGGACAGTAGTTGCTATTCCTGATGTTCAATTCCTTGCTCGTACGTTTTCACGCGAGAGGACACGGACAATGGTGGCCACCTCACCTTGGTCAGCGCCAGTTCCTCCGGCCGCCGTCGACGCCCTCCAGCGGCAGTAGAGGAAAGCTGCGCCGCACAGCACGATGACCAGGGTCAGACCAAAGATTAGCGGCAGCACTACCGTTAGGTTCAGGTAGAAGGGTTCGTCGATAACCTCGTGGCTGGAGGTCACGGCTAGTGTGGGCGAGGAAGTGGCCGCTGCTCAGGTAGAAAATATATGAACATAAAAAATGTACTATCATGAGACAAAATAGGATTTTATAAAGACAAATTGATAAATCACATTGTGTCTGACCAAAAATTAAAAAATGGGATTTTTATATTGAATTTAATTATACAGACAGATTGTGCACTTTGAGTGAATGAATTTTGCCAATCCCCTTTTCAATATTTGATTCCATTTGTGTTTTCACATGTGTGGTTGTGCTGGAGGATGACATCCACCAAAACCACATGTTATGATGTGTTGACGCCACAAATGTTCACAAAGCGGATAATATTGAATATAAGCTGTATGGGGAATCTTCTTATTCCTAGGGGGCGCTGATTATTGCTACTTGTCAGGAGTTTCTCAAAAGGATAGTAATCTATGAGAAACTTGTAAGCAGCCAAGAGGTGTCGAGAGGTGTGATTGGCTGATGGCGCGGTCACATGACTATTTGAGACAAAATGTCTTAAATTCACCAAAACGCATAACACAATTTTCGATCTTTCAAGACAATGTCTTATTTTGAAGTTGCCGCATTTTCAAAGTGAGAATCAAATATGATGAAAGTGAGACTAACATTTTCTTATAAAATGAGAAGAAAATTGTCTGACGAGATAAAACATTTTCTCAAAAGATATTTTTTTGAGATTTAAGAGAGTACTGCTATATTAATAAGGTTGGATTTTTTGCAGTGTGGTGAAGGGGTACATCGCTAACAACTCACATTTCTTATAAAGGCAAACTAAGAAATCATATTAAATTACGATTCAATAGAAATGGTTCTGAAGTTTATGTAGTTGTCGTCATCTTATTGTGATGCCGCAATAGGCGATAAGCCAATAGTCAGACGAGGAAAAGTTCCATTTCAGACTTAATGAAAAGTGTCAGGCAGAAAAGTGTATGTGGCGGTAAATTCGACACAACTAATTAAGCGCGGGAAAGTTAAGAGGAAGCGGAAAATTGCTTTTCCCTCTCTCTCTCACTCACTCGTCTTAGCCATGGCTTCCAAATGCAATTAATAAATTTTTAGAACGCCACCAACAAAAATGCGGAGCTGGCATCTGCAGATGCTTTGAGAACATTCATCAAGTTGGTGACGTCACCAAGCTTTTGTCGGCACATCTAATAATTAATCTGCAAATATATGTGCAGTTTGTAGCAACGAGAGTAGAAGGTCTAGAATACAAGGAGCCTCCTCTTCGTTAACATCGAGGACTTTCTGCAACAAGTACATGACTTTTTAAAGGATACCCTAAGGCGCTCAACAAAAGCGTCAAATGCTCAATCAGTGGCGCCATCTCATTGTGAGATTCCGCACCAAATATTGCAAAGTGGTCACACATCTCAACTCAAGGTACTAACAACTATACGATCACGGCCAATCCCGATCACACATCAGATTACAAAAGAATCAAGTCAACATTTTGCAAAGATTTGATAAAATGTACTTTGGTTTGATTGGATTGGTTTTATTCAAATCTGTTTTTTTTTTATTTTATTTAACCAAAAATGTGCATTGATCGTACCACAAATTATTGTAAAATAAATTATACGGGTTTGCCCATGAAATGCAGGATTTCTTGCATGACAAAGGGTTAAATATTGAAACCGTTCCAAAACGTCTTGAAAAAGAAGTAGCAGAAAACAAATCGATTGGCTGACGCTTAACTGTGACGTTGCACCGCCGTGGCCAAGCGTCACCAAATGTTGTCACCAGAGGTTAGGAGTTTTCTGCGCCCAAAATAAAACCGCTGATAAATCGACTGTCACCTCAATTATTCTAACCGATGGGGGGGGGGAATAAAGTAGAATAAACAGTTGATTGTGTTCTCGTGCTCATTTCCATTGTTTGAAAATGGTTGTTATTCTCGCAGCAGTATAGCTGTCATAACATCACCAATGTATAATTGCACTTTTATTTTGTACATCATGGGAACGTCAAATCATGAAATTCCCAAAGCTGTTAGATATTAAATGAAAATTCCACCCGTATGTAATTATGATATTTTAAAAATAATTTGTCCTTTAATCGAACTATTAATAGATATTTTAATAGCCTATCCGATGTTTAAAATTTATAAATTTAATGAAGTCGTTTTATTTACTACTGTTTAGAACAGTTTAGAGCAAACGTGAATTACAGTACGTTGTTAATATAAAAAAGGGTAAGATGCAAAGTCGTACGATGAAATATAATAAAATAATCATAATAAATTCATAACGAATTCATAAT
>JAQGBY010004627.1:0-16205 GCA_034698785.1 Mycogona germanica | reverse complement strand
CTGCGTTTAAATGATTTTATTCCGGCAATATGTTTATGCTAAAAATGATATATCATTTTATTTCAAAATAATTTTTTCGATAATCTGTGTTATAGTGAGAATTGAAATACCATGAAAATGTGTTTCTGTTATGAACTTAATTTTAGTTGTTATTCTTTCTAATTCGCGTCATTTTTGATTTGCGTCATCCAAAATTAGGTATGTTTTATCAAAGTACATGACATGAACATATTGCATGTATCTCAAATGTCGTCCTGTTTTAGCGACATAATGTCAGAAGCTGACGATCAAAGTCTGACATTTTTTGTTGACAAACAAGGAACGCATAATTTTCCCTGACACTATAATTACACTACATATATAGGATGTTGCCCATCTTGGCTTATTAGCGTTTTGTAGGAAAACATGTTCTTCCTGATTCATCTAACCCTCTGCAAAAATCGCCGACATACAAGTTTATAATTCGCAAAACTACAGGAATGCAATGCCACGTCAGCGATTATGTCAATAAGATTCTGGTTCTGTGAATACATTTTTATCCGATAACAAATCTGTCATCCGTTATTTGTTGGTGACTTAAAAGCATCGATATTGTGCAAAGTTACAAAAATGTGAAATTCGATATGCTCTAATGACGAATAATGCTTGATGCAAGGATAAACTGTAACACAATGCATTGACATTATGCGATCTACTTCATCACCACAACATTCAGATAAATCACATGCAACGAAAGTAAAAACACGAAGTACAAATATCAGATAAATCTGTCCAATTTATTTGTGCAGTAAAACAAATATACAGCTAAGTACACAATCGTTGCTCAGCTATAGCATCCTCATATTTCTGTAATAATATTTATCTAAGTCGATCATAAATGAATTTCTCTAAGTCAACACATATAGTCGAAACTTTTGATCTGTAAAGAAATAAATATCGAAATATTATTTTTTATATTACAAATATATTATATTATAGGTCAATGATCTAAACACGTTCTATTCTATTTTTGTGTGCTAATGAAAGGAAACAATGCATTATTTTCTAACAGTTTGATATATTTCTTATTGACTCATGATTAAATAAATTGAGTACCCATTTAGCGAATTTCTCTAATATCTGTAAATAAATAACTGAGCTAGCTAACTCATCAATTGATAACACTATCTACTGTTTAAATCAGAACGATAGACGATTAAAGTAAAGATTGAAAAAACACTGACTGATTAACTGAGCAATGATTAACAAATATTTAGGATCAATGCGTAAAAATGTAATGCTATGCCAATTTCAGGTTTGCCGCTTTTAAGATTTTAACTAGCTCATTTATATAAATTTCACAACAAAAACTCTTAGCAATAAGGCATATGAATCGAGTGATGGCTATTACAGGCAGCACTTTATCCGAAAACGATCAATCACTGTAGTGAATAGCACTACAGGAGTTTATTTGCCCCTCTTAATGCGTTGGCACTGTAACATTGAAATATTTATTTTTAATTTAAACTCTGTCAGTATTTTGTTAGGATATTTTCCAATAAAATTACAACGACCAATGTCCTACCTTTCCGTGTGTGTCCATCTCTAAATTAGCCACGGAAATTTTGCTAACGACCCCATCTGCCGCGATTTCCGCCTCCGTAGCCCCCTCCGTATCCACGACCACCACCACGATGGGCCGGCTGAGCTTCGGGATTGGCTACGGCCATAACGGTCGTTGTCATAGCAACCAATAGCATCAGAGCGAAAGTAATCTATAAGAGACAGGATCAGGTAGCAGCTTTGCTATTTTATCTACATTTCAATCACGCTTTTGTGTCGCCCAACGTGAACAAGAAAATAATCTTATCGAAACTGTTCTTGGTAATGTAATATCCAATATGATGAATTACAATTTCAAGCTGGTGTTAGGAGGAATAAAATAAAAGCCAGAATACTCACAAGAAATTTGAAGTTCATATTTTTTGTTGCGAGTCCGGTTCAGCGATGTTGTTGTTATCCTGGGACAGCAAAAAATTGTCAATGACAAATGACAAACACCCTTAGGCAAGTGGTTTAAATACCCACTGCATTAACGTGCACCTAAGCGTAACAGTGACGTCACAAGATAAGAAACACGTACTCATGGGACTTAACATCAGATCAAACGCCTCCTGACTTTTTTAAACACTGGCTAGTAAAAATTGCGCTAGTTTCTCAAAGTTAGAAACATACTTATCAGTCAAAATTAAATTGTCACAAACATTTGGCGAATGGCTAAGTAATTTCAGAACTTGAACGAGGAAAGAATTAGTTGAATTTAATCATTGGGTTGCTCCCGTGAATGACATTTCTCGACTCACAAAATGGCGCTTTACGTGTCAATCCCAAAATGGAGCATGTTTTCCTCCTTATCAGGGATAAACCTAACCACATCGGTATCGAGTCCGCTGAAAATCAATGTGAATGTCTTTGTCTTTGTCTGTGTTGATTCAAAATCTGTATAATAATTTCAAAAGTTTGCCATATTTTTTAGTCAGTCCGCCTTGGCGTTTGCTTAGGAACGGCTTATCGAAATTGAATAAAATTTGAGCTGTAGATAGTTTCGCAAATTTGTGGTCGAGTGCAAGTTATTTCAGATATCGATTTTGAAAATTTCTCCAGATATGAGCCGTTGAAATTTTAAGCACTGTCATTAAAAAAGATGGCGTCTCTACTTGACCAAAAGTTTCAATGACATTTGCCCCACTAGATCCCCAATTTTTAATCAGTATACAATCAATACCCCCAGCGTACCATTCAACAAAACAAGAAAAAAATACAGTATCGATTTGGAGCGATTTTTAAAATTTAAATCGTCAAACGTTTGGGAATCCAAATTTTTTTAAATTATGTGTTATGGCGCCATTGCCATGACGTTATGACATGTGACAAATCTACAACTACAGTGTTATAGAAAAACAACTCCAAATTCTTTCGCCCATTGACGTGCCATCTTGTTAAAGCACGTCCAGGTCAGAGAACTTGCAAATATCTAAAAGCAGCTTTCTTCACCAGCAAAACATCCCAATAATAGCTGCCCTATTGATCCTAACTCCTGGCTCGATGAACTGCAATTGAGTTTGAGTGTTGACGCATCTACGGGCACCATTATTGACTTACTGAACTGAGTTTCAACAAACAATGTTTTTTTAAATTACCACTGTGAGTCTCCGAGCACACAGACGATCATTTTGAGCGATGCCAGGAGTGTGAATCAGATAAGATCTCGTTTCCCTTTTCTTCTGTAAACACCACTTTGGATCAAAATAATTCGAGGCAGTTTAAACCGAAAGCTATTGTCAACATGTATGTTCATCCAATGGAATGAAATCCACCCTGTGAAGCCATTATTATTGGTTCGTGTTTGGTGTAAGATACATGGATGCTGTACCCTAGCGGGGAAAATGCTACCTGTTGAAAATGGCAGCAACCTCAACGAAACCATAACAAAATCAAACAAATCCGTTCTGATCTCTATTTACTATACCTCGTTGATGACCAATATTGCGTTACAAGAAATGTGTTTAGAAAAACTTGAGCATAATATGGAACTTAATTCTGCTAAGTGTTTAAATAATGTATAACCCTCAAATGTCTACAAAAATTTCTTACTTCTTTCTTCTTACAGTTTCAATAATATTAAATAAGATTTTCTCATATTGATGATTTAGATACTGCAGCCATTTTAAATATAGTCAATTTGGACTAAAACAAATAAAATGTAATGAATTCTGTCTTGACTTCGAAAGAAATCACTGGTTTAACTAAACATACAAAAGTGGAGGTAAAACCTGAATGACATGAATGCACTGTAGACAACAATTTTTTTTAATACATAAACAGTCGACTTCTAATTGAATCACAGGTTCAAACGCATTGACAATGTCAGTACATTTAAGCGTATTTAAAAGCAAATGTAGAATTTCAAATGTAGTAACGATAATAAAAATATCCTATGTTCCATTTAGGTTTGGTGGCGTTTTCCAGTTCTTAACCGAGTCTCCTCCAGTCAATGTCCCTTTCTTCCTTTTCCACCGTGGCCACCTTTACCACCTCTGCCCCCTTTACCCCCTTGACCACCCCTTCCACCTTTTCCTCCTCGTCCACCATCAGCAAACGGCAGGGCATCAGGGTTGGCGTCAGCATAAGCATCAGCCAAGACGGTTGTGGTAATGGCCGCCAAAAGAATCAGACTGAAAGTTATCTGTGGAAAAAAGGAAGGAAATTTGCCATGAGGAAAACCGAAAGAATGAACATTCTGTAAAACCAGTTTACCAATAGCATACAGAAAAACCAATAAGACTCAGAGGCTGACTACAAATATTGAACAAGAAGCTCGTTCTCTGAACCCCCGAATTGCCAATAACCAAATGTTTGTCGTTTGTTTATTGGCTTATCACCTTTCTAGGTTCAAAGCCCCACGAATTGCCAATAGGTTATATGGTGTTCCAACTCAATTATACAAGGAGGTTTGTCTGAGGAGGAATGTAATGAACAACTGCTAGATTTGTGAACTGGTTTTATATTGGACACAAATCTTCACTGTTGTCGTGTTACCAATTATCATATTCGAATTTATTTATCATATTTGCCTTTTCGATTAATTTAATTGGTTAAGAATCAATGATGGAACTTCTACATTTCTGCGCACACACATTAAGAAATTACCACTTTTATATTATTGTAAGTGTCAAGAACTAGAAAATAGGAAATAACCACTCACGATTAGAGCGACTCTCATGTTGATGTTGATCTAACGTCGGTTTGGGGATGTCTTAGGTCTGTATGGTGATGGTTTCTTCTATAATCCACGATCGTGTCTGTATTGGGTTGATGTGAGGCTATGATCGACTGCGTGTTGGTTTAAATACACTCTCGAAACGTGACTAGGTGACCGTGAAGTCTTGAAAATGAAAGCGATGAGGCGATCACGTCCCTCAAAAGCGATCACACGACTTCACAAGTTTTTCGATGTGGCCGGTGTGAACCATCTGAACAAACTTCTCTCCAAACCGATCAATCAAAATGATCCTGGATGAGAACAGATCATGTTGTCTGGTGCATCGCCTAATAACCTGTCTTTTAGCGCGGACATTTCGATATACCAACTCATGCGGGCAAAAGTAAACGAACACGCTAAACTGGCTCCGTGATCCAGGGATAGCAGTTTTGACATTGAAAATCAAACCAGACTGTTAAAACCAGAAACACAAGTATAATTTGCAAATGACCAATTTGTCAATAACGTTTAATGAAGTTAAGTATAAATTAGATTCGGGGAGCTGCTGTAGTCCACTGGACGGGTAAATGTAAAATCGTCGTTACTCGAAATGCTGAAAAAACAGAAATGATAATGACTTTCTAAAGATCAACTGAAAAATATATTGTTGAAGGTTATCTTATAATGATGGCTGTACTTGCATAGACATGTGCGTCAATAAAATATGACGATTATATAGAGTAAAAAAATGAGCAAGTTTAGTGAGGATAAATTGCCAACAGACATTTCTCCATTTTTCACTTGCTCTAATGGAAAGTCTCAAATTCAAAATTGCCAGTCATTTAGAGCAAACCCATTCAAATAACAAATTATGGTGATCGCACATTGGAATCAAACTAAAAAATATTTAAAATTATTTGAGATATAGTTTTTTTTAAAAACTTTATAAGCAATTATTCTACGCAGCAAAAGCATGACGGAGAAAGGAAACCATATGTCCGCATTATCAATAATGCCACCTTGATCTACGCCATAACAAATGACGCAAGATCATATGCTAAAAAAATCGAACGAATACAATAGAACATACGAGAAAAAATGCCGTGTTTGGTTGGTAATAAATAGAACACAATACTAACATAAAAAGTTGTTTAATGCAAATTGGACAACTGCCGCAATAACACAAACTTGCTCAAAAATTAACAAACAGGAAATATAGATAAAATATGAAATATTTCGTTAACTTTTTACAAGTGGTCATCTTCAAAAAAATTATTTCGCATTCTTTTATATAAAAATAAGTCGTGTTGTCAGTCTCGTAGAAATATGCCGATCCTTTAGTTCAGTTTATCTGTTAAACAAAGAAATCAAAAATGTAATTTATTAGACATTAATTTGGCGAATTTGAGCTTTCCAAGTACACCGAGCAACTTTACTTTCAACATTAAATCCAGAATAGATTGCGTAATTTTCTTAAAGCACACAAAATGTCGAGGATAAATTATGAATGGAAAAATATAAATGTGTACACGGTCAATTATAATATATTATCAAATAGTGTGGCTCAATGAAATGGAGCCTAACGATACATGGCCGCCAACCGGAAGTGTCATAAATTTCCCCAGACTATAAATTTATATTACAATGCGTACACTGATCAGTGGCACCTTTCGCACATTGGGATTTATCCCTACCTTGTCGTTTGTCGTGTCCTGGTTGTTGGGACCTCCATGTCCATGCAGTTAGTAGCCACCGCCACCATATCCGCCACCACGGCCGCCACCATGTCCGCCTCCGCCACTGTATCCGCCGCCGCCTCCATATTTAATGCCTCCGCCACCGTATCCACCGCCTCCATAGTTACTGCCACCGCCATGTCCACCCCCGTGTCCACCACCGCCCTTGTACTCATCCGAATCGTAACCCTTGCGTGAGGCCATTGCAGTTGTGGCCACTGCCACCAGCAGCATCACAGCAAACTGTAAATAAAATATGCAACCTTATGAAGGACATCTGACATCCATGAATGAGTACTTATATGTCCAAATATTTCTGATGTTTAAATCAGGTCCAATCTCTTCGTTTCATTTTATGGTTTATATCAATCCATCAATTGTCACTTTCTTTTAAGGTCAACAGGAAATTAATGTTTACAGAGATGTCTCGAAAAAAGACCGGCACGTTTATATTGTTGAATTGGTTGTGCATGGAATTGATTTATATACGTATTAGCAAATTTAAAATGCTGGTATCATTCAGCCAGAGAATTGCTTTTTGAAATTGAAAATGCAAATTGCCATTCACCAACAAACTCTCATTGAGACAAAAACGGTAACTATCAAAATTTGGAACGTTGCACGCTTAAAATAACTATTAATTTTGTAATATTAAGTTACCCACAACTCCGTATAAAAATTATTAGTTGAACGTAAATTGAAAAGATTTGTAATATGTCTTTAGAGTTTGTCAAAAGTGCGGCGCAGAAGTCCTCAAATTCATCGGAGGCTCCGCTGGAACTAAGATGCATTTACTCACCAGAAATTTGAAGTTCATGTTGAGTGTGTTGGATTCCGTCCTATCCTTCCAAAATGTGGAAACAATGTCGATCACAATAGATTAGTGAGAGCCAGATAATGCGGAGGGGTTTAAATAGTCTTCTAGCGCTTGTCCTTTCTTATCCCGGTCGTGACGTCACATAAGGAAGATCACGTAACCGAGTTGGGGAAACCTATTTCCCAATCGCCTTATGATGTTTTTTCTTTTGCTGTAACGACTTGATGGGCACGAAACATCAACAGTTACATAAACACTGACCACTAAATCTACAAAAAAAAAACACACATCGTGACCATATGTCTGAAGAGTGAAGACTATTTTTTTTAGACTTCTCCCGAATAGATAATAGCACAAGTAGCAATTAGGTGAAACCCGGAATCCCGGTAAAAACAATTGCACAGTGCCACTGGCTCCTGAAGCATTTTCCGAAAACTGATGCCGCGTTTGAACTCGAGCTGCTCGACAAATGTAAAAATCATCATTCGAAGAAATAATCCGATAGAAAAAATTGTTTGCGAAAGCAAACTCAGAAAAACAGTTATCAAGGTGAGTATAACGATGTTAACGATGGAAGTTAGCCTCACTCATTTCAACAAATGCGGTGACATGGCTTTCATGAATGTTTTAAAACCCAATAAAACCCCTACATTTAATTTTTTTTTAAAGAAACATAACAGATCTAAACGGAAACACTTGAATGGACATCAATAATCTTCTCAATAATTCTCATCGAGTGGTGGTTTTATTGGAAATTCAATCACAAAGTGACTCATGATTTAACGTGACGTGAGATGGAAATCTTATACGCGGTCCCATAACATGGCAGAAGCTAGTGTGACGTCATGCCATCAGGGTCGACGAGTGTTTACATGCGTTTTCGAATTGCAGGGGTTCTCAGGTTTGATTCCCGATAAACGCTTTCCTTTGGAATGGAAAAAAGCTGTGGGACTCGTACCTGTACGATATCAGGTAAACGTTAAAGATCCCTACTTATTTTTTTAATTCACTGATTACATTACAAGAATTTCTGTACCCCTTTTGGTGCTTATAGACAATGTGTGAGGAGCACATAATAAAAATGGAGACTACCGCCCGGAATCGAACCCGGAACCGACGAGCTCCAGTCATTCGCAATACTAATTGGGCTACGATTAGTGTGATTAAAAAACAGTCATTCTGCATTAATTCAATTTTTTAAAAAATTTATTCACCGAAATTCATTGTTGGCCGAGCAAATACCGTACATTAAAAACAGATATGCTTTAAATGATAATAACAAATGACAAAATACACCAACGCACTCCTTCGTTGGCCATTGACCCCGCGTTTGGCAAAACGCAATCTCTTTGATTGTCACACATTTGATAAGATAACGCTCGATTTTTTGTTTATACGAGTTTATGTATTAATGGAAGGAATTACGCCACTGTTGCGGTGACAATTGAAATGTCTCAAATATCATTTGACACGACTAATCTGGCATGTCCAAATGAGCCACTTGTGTCATTCGAAAGCGCCACCACCGTCGGTATTGGACTTGCAATTTGCTTGATTTGTGGCACCACAACTGATGCACTCAATTGGTGTACAGTTATTAGTATTAACTGGTGGCATCCCAGAGAATAATCTGATAATTAAGTTCATCCGTAATACAGGTGTAGATCGATAACATGTGATACATCTTTGCTAGTATCGTCGTCTGCCATATGACGTAATGTGTGAGCCATCTAGTCATTATGGACCGCACACCTATAGTGAAAAGCAGCATGCTTACTAATTGTTTAAATGATTCAATATTGATTCGTTTGAGCAAAATTAAAGAAACATCTCCTTGATCTAAGACACGTCAAAGTAAACAATTTGATTGCAATTTAAGTTAGCTAATAATTTTTTGTGAAACCCACATAACAAAAAGTTGAATTAATGAGAACAACTAATGCATCATTTTAAAATGTATGTCTTAGCATAGAAATCTCTTCTTAAATAGTATCTAATAAGCCAAATGTAACTGTTGCTATTTTATGAATAATGTTTTTAAAATTTGGATGCAGCCACAAAAATCAAAAGAACACGGTTTACTTCAAAATAAGCAAATTTATTTTCAAAATCAACGCAGAGGGCGCGTGATTTATTTTGAATGACATTTTAATGACAATGAAAACAACACCAAATTAAATGATTCGTAAATGTGGGAAATTCTTGTTCAGCAACACATCTGCAAAAGAAAATACAATATAGATTTTTAAACAATAAACTTGTAAATTTGTAGATATGAAAGCAAATTGAAAACTACATGCACATTTTTCCCAACATTATATTACATTCGATCTGCAACAATGCTGTACACTAAGAAGACTAAAATGCTCAAGTAGGTCAACCTCCAACAAGATGCCGCTACTAATTATAATTTATATAAGATAGTGTGATATATATTACATTGTGCTACATGGCACAGACCGACTGCGCCCGAATTTCCTCGCGGTCTTATAAATTTAACCGGTGCTTATGGTATGTTGAGCATTGACCAGTTAACTTATCTTTCAAGTACAGGTTAATAGAGGAGTAACTTTAAAACTACGTCATACATTGTCTATTGTCAACTTTGAAGGGTGACTTAACGGCCATAACCACTGTCGCCGCCTTTGTCGCCACCTTTGTCGCCATGTCCTCCCGCACCAGGTCCGCCACCGACTCCTCCATGTCCTCCCGCACCAGGTCCACCACCAACTCCTCCATATCCTCCCGCGCCAGGTCCGCCACCAACTCCTCCATGTCCTCCCGCGCCAGGTCCGTCACCAGCTCCTCCGTGTCCTCCCGCGCCAGGTCCACCACCGGTTCCTCCGTGTCCTCCCGCGCCCGGTCCACCGCCGGTTCCGCTTCCGCTATATCCACCGCCCACACTACCAGCTCCACCAGGTCCACGTCCACCACTACCACCAGCATGACCACCACCGCCACTACCTCCCGAACCGTATCCGTCACCGCCAAGAACGCCCGTTGTCATAGCAACGGTCATCACCACAGCGAAAGCAATCTGTGTGAAAAAAATATATTCTATCATCACCCAACAAATAATATTTCAACTTCAACCAATACGAGAGAACTCTCTTTTTGAATTCAGGGAGTAGACCAATCTACTCGATTTAGAAAATTGTCGCTTGAAGTAAAATCATGTTAGAAAAACAGAACCTCGACATTGAATCTCTTACGAAGATCCGAACTTAAGAACTGTAAGCCAAAATTGTGTTTTTGTATGACAATGAGGATCATCGTGAATTCAGAGTACAGGTATAGGTGAACCATTGTAGCGTTTGTGTCACAGGTGCACACATTCGTTTAGGCCAGAGAAAATAGAAAAGTCGCTTACCAAACATTTGTAGTCCATGATGAGGAATCGCAAGCTTGAATCTGAACTGAAACCTGTATGCTGTCTGACATATGGCCGTCATGGATTATAGTTGGGGTTTAAATAGTCGACTGGCCACAAGTGCAAGCGTGACCAATCGCGCACTACCGCAAGGTCGATCAGATTGGTCTGACACCTAATAACTCAAAACTATCGGTGTTTACTGGTGTAGGTTGGCTGAAATGACTAGTAGGAGTGTTCTCTTAAAAAAGAAGTTACTACAGATCGGCGGTATAACCATCATAGACGACAAGGCCACACCAAGTACACCGAGTATTGCGATGGAAAAAGAAAAAAGCGATAACATCATTTTGTTTCGGAAATAAAAGTAATTGCTTAATTTTTGTGCGCCCCGCCTAGCCACAGTTCCTGGAACTATCAAATGTTGGCCAACAAAAACAGTTCTTGAGAAACGTTGGACGCACTTAATTAGTACTTAAAATCGCCAATAGAACCAAAACTAGTTTTCAGAAACATTTTTGATCCAAGAGTGAATATTAATGAAGCTGTCGTTGTTATGGGCTCTGCGCTTGATTCGATACTCTTTGCGTTTTTAGCTTTGTTCTCCTCAATTTTAATCCACCGCTTAGAGCGCTTAACGAGAGAACAACAAATCTAACGCGATTTCTCCTGTCCTCGACCTGTAATTAAATCAACTGAATTGGGGGTCCCGTGTGAGATAGCGGTTAACGTGTCGATCTGCTATCCCCGTGATCACGGGTTCGATTCCCGACCGAGGCTGTCGGTTTTTTTCGAACGAGAATGGAAGGAATGCCGTGGAACGAGTTCCAGGATTTAGGCTAAGGTTAGGCAAAATTACTAGATCGGCTCCTAAGCAAACTAACTGAATTCACCAGAGGGTACCAACATCTGGTAAGCGAATTGGTCATTTCAGAACATTTTATTCCTTTTGTTGGTAAGGCTTATTGCACTGCTGCAGCTAAAAGAGCAATCGCTGTGCAAGCAGTGATTGCGTCTTTATAAGGGGCGGCAAGAAAGTGTCTGTTGTGCTCACACTCGCGCCAAAATAAGCATTCTGAAAGCCTAGCTGAAATAATCCATGATTCCAATATTTTGATGACTCGTAAACTACACTAATTACTGTATACTGCAGTCAGAAAATGTCATGCAAAATTTAAATTTTATTCGGCTAACAAGCCTATTATAGTTCTCATTAGAATTCCATCCAATTAATTCTACAATTTAATACAAAATTTGTATATCACACACATACAAAAAAAAATTAATAGGCGAATTAATTTCAGAATTCATCTGAAGATTTCTTATTGCATGATTGAAACAGACCAACAAACATCCAACAAACCAAACACACTTCTCAATTCGTTTACTAATTATTAGCATTTATTGAAAAAGGGCAAATAATGGTACATAGGTATCGAAAGTTTACAACGACAATCGATTTACCGATAAACGATTAATTTGGGAGCAATAAAAACGATACGTGTTCATCTCATCTGAAATTGCTATTATGAAATAAGTACATCATAAAATTTCCCACGCCATACTTTATGCGGTTGGTCGTTGTCCCCCCCTCGAGCCACCTCTGCCGTAATTGCCATACGCGTTATTCTCGCCACCCCTGTAACCGTGACCACCGCCTCCTCGGCCATGATTGGGAAGGGCATCTGGTTGGGCTTCAGGTTTAGCGTCGGCTTTGGCTTCGGGATTGGCCTCGGCCATGGCAGTGGTCGTCAGAGCAACGACTAACAATATGGCCACAGCAATCTAACAAAATAATATTCAGGATCGTCACTTGTCATGTGAAAACATAGATTGTTCGTTTCTTTAAATTAACGAAACAAGTAAAACGATATTCGCATGGAAGTAAAATTTTCAAAAAGATCCGCAATTGCAACGAATAAGAATTTTCTGCAATCAGAAACACATGTTCCACATGGTTGAGATAAAAGTTTCTGATTGTCTGATGGCAACAAAATCACTTCAACAATCTTCAAAAGGCCGCCGAGAGAGCATGTTCTGGGTTCGAACCCCCGTCTTGGTGGAACCAATTAAATCATTATTACCCAATCAGATCGGAAATGGATAAACAAAATTATCCTGGAAAGATTAGATAGAAAAAGTACTTACTTGAATTTTGAAGTTCATGATGATTTTGCTTGGGATAAAACGTGTAGTGTCGGTTTTGCGATTCTGATTGAAATAGCCAGAGATGAATTCTGACATGGGTTTAAATAGATTAAAAAAGAACGTGGATTGGGTTTAAATTCATTCTTCACACACCTTCAAACTATTAATATAGAAAAAACCTGTTCTTACAGGCCAATCTAGTCAGCTATTTGAATTAATTATCTTAATCTTAATCTAAACCGGTCATTTTTGGGAGAAACATATTATTAGGGTTCCATTTAATGCCAATGGAAGAACAGAAATCGTAATAGTTGCACCAATCATTTATTTCAGGAGTTTGAAACCCTGAATAAAAAACCTTAACTGACACCGTAAATCAAATAGAGCCGGCATTCGCACAGAATGTTAAACAAATAAATAAAATGATCGATGAACTACAATCGAGAGTCGGCAACAGGATCGTCAATAAGCAACGTTCAATTATTTGTGATATTCAGGAATTACAGATATTGTAGATTTGCGAAATGACAAGACAAACGAACGAATACACCTAACATTTTCGCTACTACCCAAGAAATTAAAATAATTAAAAAAATTGCAGGGCGGAAACTTGGTAACAATTTTTTTAATTATTTAAATTTTTTAGGTGGTGACGAAAGTTTTAGGTGAGTTCATTTGTTTGTCTTTGGGTTTCACAAATCTATAATTTTTCTAATTCCTGAAGATCAGAAGTAATTAAACGTTGCTTATTGACGATGTTATTGCCGACTCTCGATTGTAGTCCATCAATCATTTTATTTATTTTTTACAATGACTGATTTATTAATGGAAATTTTTTGGATTGTCTGTTTTTCATGCGCGAATCACATCTTATTTTGAGCAAATCAGTTGATCTAAAGTTGAGTTAGGACAGGACAGCCACACCTTTGTCCTTCACTGGTCGTTCGATCCCCGCCATAGGCCCCCAACCGGGGGCTGCTTGTGGGCACATATTGTAATTGTAATTGTAATTGACTGTTATTTGTTCATTTTTGACACCGATAATGTTTGCGGTCAAGTCGATATTAACATGGAAATAAAAAAGTACGACTCGTCGTAGGTTTTCGGTTTAGCGACTGTCTACGTAACGTGACGTAATGTAACTGTAACGACTCGTCGTCGGTTTAGTGACTGACTGATTCGGCGGTTCCGGGTTCGATTCCCGGCGTGGGTTCTCGATTATTCGATCCCGGGGTACTGGTGCAAATATGCCCCTCACATAGTGCCTAAGCACCGAGAAGGATACAGAAACTCCTGTTGTGATACACTTCAGTGAATTAAAAAAAAATAGGTGTTTCACTACCTGTATAACCATTTTCGAATTTAAAATTTCGAAGGCACATTTCGAAGATGGACTTTGAACAATCGTTTTATTCAGACGAATAAGAAGAGAAAAGACGATCCAACTCTGCACACTTTTCGATAACCAAGTACTGGTATTTATTGAGAATGACATGCAATGTTTCAATTATTCCACAACGGCTGTCAAGTCTCCGTTTTAAAGAGAGAATTACAAGATAAAAAATATTCTATGAACGGATTACAATATGGTTAGTGTCTGTGAATAGATTGAAACCGCGTCAACATGTATTCGAACACAATACCCTTCAAAAAGCGTGGTGCAATCTTAGCGATTACTGGGAATAAGAGTTTATTGGTAGTCAGAAAACAGATATAAATTGTCATTACATCAATTTGATTTTGGCGTACTCAGAGTGTACTTCACACTACTCAAGTGTGTGAACCTCTATAGCTTCAATTTCTTCTGCGAGGGGGCGGCGGCGGCGGCGGCGGCGGCGGCGGCGGCGCGGCGTTAGCGCTGTAACCGCGATTTACGCCACCCCTGTAACCGTGATCGTGACCTCCTTGACCGTGATTGGGCAGGGCATCGGGGTTGGCGACGGGGTTGGCGACTGGATTGGCGTCGGCCATGGTTGTCATAGCAACGACTAACAAAATGGCTACAGCAATCTGAAGAAGAAAAGAAAAATAACGATCAATCACCAGTCGTCATAAAATCAACGAAAAGAAAGTCAGCGACGTTCATGACGTAGTAACGTTTTCCTGGAGGAGTCGCAACCATCTCAAAAAAGGTATCTTATAACAAATATTAAACGAGTGACTCTTATGATGGTGTAATCGAACTGAGAAACAGGAAGTTATACTACAAACGTCATCATAGGGTTCCGTGTACCAGTCCACATTTTGCTGTCCTCTGTTGGCTCGTATCAAAAGCTTTGACGTACGTCACATTTTCTTTCGATAGTTTCACATGCCAAGATTCATTTTTGACCAGAACTAATTTTTTTAAATCGACCCTACACCACTCTGGGTTTTGATTTCACTTTAGAAACTAACAAAAAACAGTGCAATTACTGTAGTCACCCGAGACTTAGAAACCTTTTTTGACCAATTCGTACTGTAATCATAACATCCTCTACTAAAAACCGAAATGGCAGAATCTGGATACTAAGGTCTGATTGCAATCCAGAACGGAAGCAATTCTGTACTTAAGAAAAAATATATGAAAAGTACTTACATGAAATTGTGAGTTCATCTTGATTGAGTGTCGGTTAAAACGTGTGGTGTTTGCTTTGAGAAACTGCTCGTAACAGTCAAATATGAAGTTTGGGATATGTTTAAATAGTATTTTTGATCAGGGGCTTTTCACCAGCGGCAACGTTCGATAAACGTGCACTGTTAATTAAGTTTTTCTTAGATTAAAATTTTTTTCATTCTACCGAAAAAAAATTTTATGAAGCCGGCAAATGATGAATGATGAAGCTCGACAATATAATAAAAGTATTATTTATTGACCAAAATTATATTAACATTCATAAGCTGTTGCCTGTATATAGGCGATCGAACTAATACAAAAAATTGAATGGTCAAGGTCGTTGCAGAATCATTGATAATGAATGCAATGGGCCGGGATTATCGGATCGAAACTATTATGTAAATAAAAATAGACCCTTTCTACACAGTTTGAAACTATCATATTTCAAATGCTCATGTAGAGGTAGGTAGAAGCGAAAATTCAAGTAATGAGATTGAGAGACAGATACCACAAACAATTATCGAATACAATTTATTTTTACAGAGAATATCGAATCGACTGACAACGAAATGTAAAATATATCGGTAGAAATTGATCTGCACGAGAGACGATTCATCTGTTTAATAAAGGAGACAAAATAGGTGTAATATTTGATTAAAAAAACTGCATGTGATCAATGATAGATTAACTCTTTAATCTTTTAAATTGCGTACTTTGTATATCCACCGTGGGAACGTCCACCACTGCCACGGCCTCCGCCACCGCCACCGCCTCCGCCACCGCCACCGCCACCGCCA
>JAQGBY010004626.1:0-16211 GCA_034698785.1 Mycogona germanica | reverse complement strand
ACCGCTTTCACGGGTAAGTTTAGGAGTTGACCTACAATGGCGAGAAATATTTTCAAATATCCGAAACGAAGATGCGTTGATTCGCTAGAATACGGCCGAATGCAGCATCGGCAAAATACAATTGTTGCAAACATTCTTTTGATTCGCTAGAATACGTCGAATGGCAACTAAACACTACCATCATTTTTCTATGTTGAGATACTGTGTTAGCTAGGTTAAACAAACTCCGCTAAACTTCAATAAATGACTCTGGAGCTTCGAGAGAAAAGAAACACGGCTTTATTCTCCTGCTTGGAGTGGCACAAAGACAACAGAACAACTCGACACGACCGTAGAGATTACCTACTGCAACTGCCAAGGACAAAAGACAGAAGCCCAACTTAGTCTCCTCCCAACCCTCCGAAACCCCAGCCATGTTTTTTTCCTGCTTCCATTCAGGAAGCATAAAAACATGGCTACTCGGTGGTTTTGGGGGACTTCAGCTGAAGTCATCTAACTCAGCGTCACAGTCAACACCTGCTGATGGTGATTGTGGCTTGCCCAATGCACTGGAGTCTCCATACATTGGGATCCAGCATACGTGCATCTCGGAGGTGCAATCCACCAACACAATAACAATTTTAAAAACATTGACTAAACGAAACAAAATGCTCATTAGATCAATAATCAATAATTTCCATACAAATATCTTGACACTATAAAAGAAATTGTGCCTTTCATCACATTACTGTTCCATTTGATATATTCTGATGCCAGTTCTCATAGCAAAAAAAATCAAAATCAATATGCTTATTTTTAGCATGCGATGTCAGGGGTGACACGAAATGCAAAAACGGCGAAAAATATGATTTTGGTTCGATAAATCACAAATATCGACCTGCCACTATTGAAAGCTACGGGAAAATGTCATAAGAATGTAAGTAAATACTGAATACTGTATTTACAGATGTTTAAGTTTTTCAAATAGTTCTTGATTAGAGGATGACAGTTTTCGGAAAGGTCAATTAAATTTAACCCACCAACCGGGATTTATGAGACCACCTTTTACAAGTGCATTGAAGCTGCAGCAAGTTTTAGATGGTCTCGTAATCAATTTTCAAAAATAAAATTAGCAAAAATCTACCAAATAACAAATGGCACGTCACCGGAAAGAGCAAAATCAGTAGATATCATTAGTCTTGCATAAATGCAGCGTCATCGGGCACCAGCTCCCGATAACAGATGCGAGGGGGAGGGGTAATTTTTGCAGGCATTTGCAACATTTATTTTACATTTTCACAAAAAGAAGTTCAATGGTGTCACACGCAGAAACAACTTTATGGGTGTGTCTTGCAACTGATGGAATATCCCAAATTGTGCAGGATTACTCTGAAAGTGATGAAAAAAGTTTTCTGGCATCAAAACATCATTGTAATCTGGCAATTTTGATGACAACGACAGTGGGTGCAATGTGGGAAGTGCACACCAGTGGTGTTTGATGTGTCCATCCGGCATGTCCTGCATTCATATTCCATGGAGTACCGGGCCCCAGCTTCAGCATCATGGATTACTTCGATGCTGGATCGGACCCCCTGGACCTGATCAAAGTGCTTGTTGTTCAAAGTGTTTGTTTATGTGGATATGTTGTGAGGAATAGTTACAGAAACCGAAACAGGTATGTTGGCCCAGCACTGTTCTTCCACCAAGATCACACTTCCAGAACTGGACAGACATGGAGATGGACGACTTTTGGATCTGGTTGGAATCAACAGAATACACGTGCTGGCAAAAATGAAGGCCACCAAACTCAAGCAGGGTGAGCTGGTGGCCTTCCAGCAGCAAGGTGCTCACTGGCCATCAAGTGGATCAAAAAGGACATCTACCTCCTGCCAACCATCTATGACTGCACTGTCCAGGAGGTACAGTCCAGGGAAAAGGTGGTGGCCAAGGCCATGGGCTTGGTGGACAAGGCTGACCAGTGTCTGACCTACCACATCAGTGCCTAGATCAAGATCTTCCAGCACCTCTTTGCCCAGACCATCTTCAACAGCTTCATCATCCAGAAGAAGCTGGGTGGCCCGGGCATGACACTTCTGGAGTTCTGGATGACACTTGTGAACTCAATAATTATGCAATACTCCAAGATCGAGTTCCAGCATGTTCACAAGGCTGGCCACCAGTCGTCCACCGAGAGTACAGCACATCAAGTGAAGCAGTACTTAATCGAGCACATTCTGTGGACCAAGTGCAATGCATTTTCTCACTGGACCTTGTGTTTTGTGCAACACCAAGGTTGATAGTAAGGGAAAGAGTATTCGGAAAGATTCACATTTTTAGTGACAATTCTGCAATGCAGAGTTGTGTTTTGATCCATGCTTCAATGTCTGCCATATGGTTCTGAATTTCTGACCAGGTAAGAAGGAAATTGTGTCACCTTTTTTAATTACTAACTGCCAACTTTCTACAACTTCTGGTTCGTAAGTTAGAATTTCTTTTTTAGAAAATCATAATTCGAAATTATTTCCCAAGTTGAGGAGCTGCTTAGGAAAAATCAATTCTCTGGTTAAAGGGTATGATGGGTATGAAAGAAATCAATAGTTTGGAAAAAATATTTTTTTAGCGATCATCATTTTTTGAGGATGCATGCATAAACAAAAGCAATACATTTTGTATTTAGATTCAATTTATATTAAAAATATGTACACAGTATATTTTTAGAAGAATCTATTCAATACAGAAGAATATTAAGAAAGTGTTATGTATACACTCATGAATTTTTTAATCGTTTGATTAAAAAATTACAAACAAATGTCTGAAAGTACATTTGCAGTTAACTCCTTTTGATCATAAGAAAATAACAAAGCGTGCATTTGCCTTGTGGCATTAGTCCAGAAGCTTAGGTACGACTCAAATAACACATCCCTGTTATTTGACATTGTCACGCTTCTTTTACGGGATTTTCTTTCATTTATTTATACCCAGGCTTCTTATTTTGGTATCGACGTTCATGCCCCGAGCTTTTCTGGTCTAGTCAGTTAATTAAACGATGATACACTTTGCTAGGCAACTCGAAATGCACCGAGCGAGGGAACAATCCACGAGCATTTCCAAAAGTATATTGGCTCGTCACAATTAGGAAGTAAATATACGCATTGTTGCAACAGCAACTAATTGTGGGTTTACAAAATTACAAGGTATATTGGGGCACCACTAGGTGGTGCTGACAACAAAGTGTCTCATTGAGCAAAATGGTTTAACCGCACAATGGCGTATCAGTGTCATATACACTTCTTCAGACAAGTCATACTTGAAATGGAAGACAGAAAGAGATTGTTTAATGAGTTGCAGAGACCGTTATATTAGTCTCTACAGAGAAAGAATGCTCATCTTTGATATATAATCACAGAGTATTTGTGAGCACGAATAAAAAACGCAGGAGTTGCAAAAAATTAATTGCCGAAATGGAATGATGTAATGAACGAGATGGAACAAACATATACAAGATTTTAAATTCACTTTATGTGTTGAAAATTGCATTTCACAAAATAAATAAGTTGTGGTAATTTCGACAAAATATAATTTGTTGGATTGGTCCACTACTTGCACCATCTAAGTCACTAGTTACAATATTTATCTGAAGATGCTAATATATATTTGTTTTGTATTTTTTTTTGTTATATATTTTATTTATTTTTATTATTTTAATTGTATTAAATTAATAAAATAATAAAAATTAATAAAATTTCAATTTAGTTATATAAAATAAAATATATAATCAATACTTGCAGAAGGTTCATACCTCCAAGGGAGCTGTCACCTTGCTCTTTATGAGCAAGGTGGTGGCTCACAAGAAAAGTGTATTCCGAATGCTGGAGGAAAACCAGTAAAAATGTCGGCTAGACAATTACTTTAAAATCATGTGCTATTTTATTGATGTATAATAATGAATAATTATGATATGATTTATTCAAATTACCTAGCATCCAGTTTTTTTCTGAAATTTTTTCAAAAAATTGCCTGGTCAACTAATAGCCAAGTAAGATTCGCCTTTATTTTACCTTTCCAAATAAGTGACGAACATGTTTCGTCACTGCCGACAGGGATGTCACTTTGCAGCGATGAGACATGTTCGTCATAACACAACAGGATGATTCTGTACCCCTCTCAGTGCTTAGGCACTATGTGAGAGGCACATTTTCACCAGCACTCCGGGATCGAATAATCAAGAGCCCGTGCCGGGAATCAAACCAGGGACCACCGAACCACAGTCTATCGCTTAACCAACTGCGCTACGACGGGTCATTTCCTTAAGGCTCTTTAAGCATCAGTGTTACGTATCCGTGACCACTCGATTCCGCATACCACAGTCAAAGGGATGTTCCTGCACCTTCACTTTTCAATAAAATGTGTGGCAAAAATCTACTAATTGCAGAGTAGCGCAAAGCACATGATTGGATAGATCGAAAAACGTAGATATTGCCTTGTCGGTGGCACCTTCTAGCTGTAGTGTCCGGCAACAGATAAGGGAGCGGCAATTTTTGCTGCAAAAATGAGAGAAAATGGCCTTACCCATGAAACTGTTAAAAATTATGCCAAATTATGCCGGATAGTGTTGGATAATAAGTGCTGGATACAACATGTCTCATCCAGCAATGATTTTGGTCATCCAAAATTAGGCAAAGTGAAGTGCAAGTGTGTGTGTGTCCAATGGCAGTAATAATGCCTATGTCCAGCTATTGGCCACCCAACATTCCGGTCCATGGCGCAGCACCAGCACCACGGATAATTACAGTGCTGGCCCAGACCCCCTGGCCCAATCCAACATTGCTGGATGGGTGCCGGACCTGTGACTCTTGCATGCTGTGCCAGAAGAAGGGGTCTCCATCAGGAAGCAGCTGGACCAGCTTCTGGACGACCCTCTCCTTCCAGCATCTCATGATGGAGTCACGATTCCTGCATCCATCCAACATTGTTGGATTGGTGCTGGAGCTGTGCTGCCAGAATTTAAATTCTATGATCGAATCTGGCTCCATTTTACAGCCTTATTTGCCACCTTTTTAAATTGTCAAGTGTCTACGACCTCTGGTTCGTAAGTTATGATTTTCTATTTAAAAAATCATAATAAATTGAAAACCCCTCGACGTTGGGGTGTGGGTATTGGAAAATCCATGTGACGCTTAAAGGGTTAAACAACTGAACAAGGTTTCATGATTGATCTTTGTGCTAGTGGTTTGTCTTCCTGACCACACACCAATTAGTGGGCACAAGAAATGTTTTGAGCTCACTTCTAGGAAAACGGCTCCCATCACGACATTCGGACGATCCAATTAATCAGTTTTCTGCATAAGCTGCTGTAAACCTTATCTGGATATAAAAGTCTGATCGCTCCAAACGACAATTATCTTGGCAAATGCTAACATTTCAAGGGAACACTTTTTCTATCCACTCTGTACATTACATTAACGCAAAAACATATTATTTTTAAATTTTACAAGTAAAATATTCTTAAGAACAAAAATCTTTACAGATTACAGCGTCCTAAAAAGTGAAGACAAAACAATCACGGGGCACATAGACATAAAGATAAAGAACTTCAGATTTAGCAAACTAGAACTTCATTACAGTGGAATTTTTATTCTGTCCTAGCTGATTACGATCACATGAAATTTACGAATTAGTGTGGTTAGGGGAGGTCTGAGGAGGTTATGTAGTGGGCGCTTTGCAATAAAAAGAGGCCGGTTTTTAGTGCATTTGATGATAGAGCGCAGGTAACAGACGCGGCATTACTCTCAATTGAAAGTGACATGTATGAGCGTGACACGCGAGGAAAGTGGGACGGGGGTGGGGTTGGGGGTGGGAGGGGGAAATGTGAAATGGAACCGGACAAAAACGGTCACTTATTTAGACATCTGACATTGGTGCGCTTTTTATTACTAAAATAGAGCGCCCAAAAGCGGGAGCGTTGCCGTTAACAATCGGCCTTCCATTTTGACATGGTCTCGGTTTAACAAAGTCCGACGTGCAAAACTGACATCCCTGTTAAATGTATTTGTAATTGCCTCTGTGCACTCGGAACAGTTCGACGCGGATGCCATGGTTGAATAAATTACCTCGAATCATGCTAATTTTAAAAAGATAATCTAGGAATATTTTAACTGTTGTAAGAATAATTTCTTATCGTGCCATCAAAATCTATGTTATATTTCTAATAAATAACGAAACTTAACAACATTTGATCTGTAGAAAGTTCCTCAAATTTGTAGTCGAGCGCAACAATTTTTAAACAATGATTCGCCAGACAATTCCAAGATGGCGTCTTCGCTTGACCAAAATGACGCTGTTGCTATCACGTGCTACCAATGCTGCCAGTCAGATTTCCATATTTCTTATTTGTAAATCGTTTAATACTTGAGACAGATATTCCACAAATTCGGAATAAAAAGATTTTTTGTTTTAAACAGATTAGATATTTAAATTGTCAAGCATTTGAAAACAACAATAAAATAAATTAAAACCCAGTGTTGTTACGTCATTGCCATGAGACGTGAAGGAATGGGGACTACAAATATTTGATAAACATTAAGTCGCTATGTGAGTCTCTAGTATACTGTATAAATACAATGTTGCAATACACAATTCGTAAAATTAATAAGCATACGAGAACCAACACGGGACAGTGCAGTGGGAATTTAAAATACGTCTTTCTTTCACGTTATTCTACTGATTTTTCAGGAAGGTCCCAAAATCGTTAAGGTGATTCCATTGCAATGTTAACAACAATTTTTAAAAATATTAGAAAACGAAATTCTAAGAAGTCATTGAAGTGCAACAAAAATCTGAACACCTTTGATTCGAATGCAAATTTGTGTTTATGCTGATTCCGGATTTTGTACTGTGGACCATCAAAGGGGGGGAGTGTTTTATGGACGTCAGCCAACTCTATTGAAACGCACGCAAGTACAAATTGCTCCAATAGATAAGCGGTAAAATCCCATCCACTTGATGAAACGTTTAAATACCCGAACGAACAAACCTAAACAAAAAAATGTCATCCAAACAGTGAAGTCATTCAGCCTGAATATTATTCATGGCACTCAATGAAATTCGTAGTTAGAGAGAGGAGCAGCTGCTCGCATTAAAAATATCAGCACATATTTATTTGCTCATTCCAGTAGTTGGCCATTTTTATTGCCGGATATTTCATGATGTGTCTCAACTGAAATAGAATTACAGCCTCTTATTGTCAAAATATCTTCCCAATCACCAAAAAATTCGTATTTTCTCTAAATTCACATTGGTTCAACACTCACTCATTTAAACGGAAATGTAAATTTCATCTAAAAAAGTTGCATGAGTGCAAAAAATATATTGCTTGTTTGACAGAATTTGTTTTGTAATCCTATATTATAAAACAGAGATTTTGATTTTCCTGTCCGGAGACTAACTCTCGAACGGCTCAATGAAATCGCATACAATTTTACATACCCTTAGTAGACCAACTCAATTCGCTAGCGACGGAATTTCAGATCTTGATTTTCAATATTACATAATAAAACAATCGTTACCAAATTTTGGATAATCTCCCTTTCGCTTCAAACTAAAAAAAATGGCGTCTCCACATCAAAAGCATGGCGTCGTCGATTTCACGAGACAACCAAGCAAACCAACCAGATAGCAGTTCCAACCAAGCAAACCAGATAAGTTCCAACCACATACTATTACCGGAATAATACTTTCAATACAAAAATAAAATAAAATAATAATATAAAAAACCATAAAATAATCAAAGAAGATATTTTTTAAATGATTCTTTTTCAATTTTACATAACAATTGTCAACCCAGGCAAAGTTGGGTAACATTCTTGTTGAATATATTTAAGTCGAGTTGACTAAATATTGTCGAACAAATAATCCCAAATATAAAATTGTAACATAAACAGGTGTTTGTTTTATTTACCTCGTACAGCATTCCCCATCAATATTAGAAGACATATCCAGATCAGGATCGGAGATGGTCGCGTTGGTACTTCCATTTTCCTGGTCGACAGGCTCGTAGTCATCAATCGCATTTGTCGACTGTGGGAGTGGTAGACAGTCGACTCTCCGGAGGGAAGAAAACCAATGTCGACGCAAGAAAGTAACGAGTCTCTTATTTGTTAAACGGGAATCGTCACGAACCAAATGCGATGTGGAGTCGGAAGGAGAACCGGAAACAGCTGTTATTTTCCCGTGAGATTTCCTGATATCCGCCGCGCGAAAACTAGCAGCACTTCAAGTTCGAGTCCAATTTCTGCGACAGTCCACAAAAGTTGGCATCACAGAAAACCCACAGAAAAAAGAAACTGAACTTTGCCCACTTTTTTTTTGCAGAAAAAAATGTCGTACCTCAAATTTTACCTCAGTTTTTCTTTTTAAAATATGAAGAAGAAAATACAACAACCAGTCTATTAGTTAGATAAATATCGATTTTTATGTGGATCACACTCGCCGTTACGATCAAATAACACGCGAGTAACTCACAATTTCCGGCGAAACTACACCCAGATGACCGGAAGTGTTGATGCCGTTTTTTTAACTCTATCGACGTTCTGGACACAGATAACGGAAACGATACACATGCACAGTTGCCTCAATGTCGTTAGTGTAGGGTTGATGAGAGAGAGAGAGAGAAACAAATGTACCGGACTTGATCTTGAAAACGATGTACCGGACCCGATCTTGACCACCGATCTTCCAAGGTGCTGACCGCGCACAAGACTGCACCGAAACTAAGCTACCTGGATTAATGGATCACGGCAACGGGATGGTCAGTGTGGCGAGCAGGAGGGTGTCATCGTGGAATTGGATTGTTCCGTGATGACGTTATCTTGGAATGGACCGCGGCACAAACAAGGATGCAACACAACCAGGAAGGTGTTTCAGTTGAGGAAACTTGTGAGAGCCGGTGTTGGATCGTGAGGATCTGACAACCGACTGTTGGTGACGATTTACTTGACAGGTGAGATTGACGTGATTGAATAATTGGATAAATTCACGATGACAGTTGTTGGTGGAGAATGACTGCCCATTAGCGGAGGACTCCGGCGTTTAACGGAATTTCAATCGCCGGCTGGAATTCCACGTGGAACCTCCGCGAAATGTCAGTCGGGAGTGAGGAGGATTCTGAAGGAGGACTGCGTTAGACCACGAAATTCCACAGTTTGACCAACAAAGGCGAAGTTTTCCGACACTTGATGGACACTTTTCGGATTAAGTTCAGTCACAGATAAGTGTTGTCTAAACGAAAAACGAAACTCTTTTGACCAATGACGATCGTTTTTCTATCACGGTCGAACAATCGTTGGTTCCTCCAATCGGCGATGTGATCGATCAATTCTTTTGACAGTTTTTTAGATTAGATTTCATGATGATCGAAGAAACGACGACATAGATTTTTTGGTCAATCCTACCGATGATGTGCCAACAGATGAATTTCTGAGAGCTGAGTTCTCGAAAGATGACGTAATTATGAGTGTCATCAATTCGCTCCTGTTGGTTCTAGGAGAGACAGCACTTTTTGTGTCACACAAGTGTCAGTGGATATCTAAAGATGGAGATGGTTTGGCAGAATTTGGCACGGCCTCGTTTTTTTCTTTTCTTTCCTAGGCGTTTTCCTAGGCGTGGGTCGAACAGACAAGCAGTTGTTCCTCCTGACCAGATCGATGGATCTTCAAACCGCACCGACGCTGAAGCGGATTTGGCTCGCTCTCGCACGTCCTCTGCTTCTGTGGAATGATGGAATAAGCGGATCCCGGTTGAACCGATTCGCTCGGCTGTTGGCAAAGCTCTGAGTTCTCTCTGGAGCCACGGCCCACGCCTTTCCCACGCTCGGCCGCCGCGCGACAACGGCGCCCCCTGACGACACACAAAGGCGAGTCTAGCGGCCACGGATCGAACTGCTTCCACGAGGGCTCTTTATAGGAACGGAATCCTTATGGCTATTGTGATTTCACTGATTCTATTAACAATTATTGTCGCTTACCGGGGGTTGATGGGCGCGCATTTAATCCAATTCAAAACTCCTGTCATTGCAATCAGAGTGGTTCGCTGGTAAGGAAATAAATGAATTACCTGCAAAATAAACATTTATAATAGCAATCAAAAATAGTATATGTGAAACCGATGCTAGTAATAACAAAGAAATAAAATGATTGATGGACTGCAATCGAAAGGTGGCAACAAAATCGTCAAAAGAACAAGTTTCAGGAAAAATTAAGACATTGGAGATTTGCGAAACACAAAGACAAATTTTTGCCACTACCGAAAGTAATTAAAGTAAATAAAATTAATTTGTTACCAATTTACAAATTTGTTGCTGGTCGGAAACTTGGTAACATATATTTTAATTTTTTGGGTAGTGACAAAAGATTTAGGTGACTTCTTCCTTTTTATGTTTCGCAAATCTACAATTACTTAATTTCTTGAAGATCAGAAATTAACATGGTTTATTGACGATCTTGTTGCCGACATCTCGATTGCAGTCCAGCAGTCATTTTATATATTTTATATTATTAATTAATATATATTTAGAATGATTTAAATTCTTTTGAATTAGTTTTTCAGGTGCTTTTTGAATGTACACTTTTTATAAGCAAAAAATGATAGCCATTTTTATTTTTTAATACATTGTTTTAATTGTTTCGCCTAATTTATTTATTTACCTTTTATGCAAACTGGGTTTTTGTATTTCTTTATCTTTGCTGATAAATTGATTGAAATTATTCGTAGCAATGTTGAGGGCAATGAGAAAAGCAAATTGTAATCATTTGCGACTAGTATTTTTCATAAGTTTTTGCCCACATTTGGAGTGTGGGTGGAAACTGTCCCATCAAGTTGATGCCAACAAAAAATACTAATTCTCCGATTTTGCCCCATGCAGCAAACGTTATTAATTCTCTTCTTTTTTAACGCCAATTTAATGTGAGATTATACTGATTTTGCAAGCAGATCTTAGTCAGTGTTTATAGCGATTCGTCTGATTACGATTTGCGAATGGGAGCCTGTTGAAGGGGGGGGGACTAAGGGGGATTCGGTTTGTTTACGCACCCGCCAGTGATAGGATTTTATTGTTTGCATAAATGGATGCCTAATTGCTAATTAAATTTTAAGAACCGCTTGTGTATGTGTGTGCGCATCGGCTTGACTATGGAATGACAACAAGTAGTGCGGTATGCGGTGAAGAGTCGTAAAAAAACGCATAAAAAAATTCAAATAGCATCATCCTTCCCCGTCTTTTGTTAGTGAATTTGGAACAATGGCAATCACCACATGCTTAACGCTCTTATTGGATAAGGAAGATTGTTAAATTCATTAGTGATGTCAATCCGTTCGTGTTGGTCAGGAGTTTAACAACACATGTTTCAAATCTCCTGATTTACTAGTTATAGTTTTATCGTTAATATCGTCAGATTTCTTATCTGGCTTATTAATTACAAGAAGGGTGCCCGGCTTTGCCTGGGTTTCCAGTAACCACCAATGAAATAAAAAAATAATTGTTTTAAATTTATCGACTATTTTACGTTTCACGATGACACGCGATAAACGCAAACGTTAAATGTGAAGTAACTGATTTTTCACGTGCTATAATAACGTCATGCAGTGGTGCCTCAACATGTTTTTTTATATTTAAAAATTTGGATTTTCAATCGTTTGACAATTGTTATGTTAAATTGAAAAAGAATCATTTTTAAAATATCTATTTCATTATTTTATGTTTTTAATATTGTTATTTTATTTTATTTTTATATTGAAAATAGTATTCCGGTAATACTATGTGTTATGGTGTGCTTGGTTGGAACTGTTATCCAGTTTGCTTGGTTGTCTCGTGACATCGACAACGTCATGCTTTTGATGTGGAGACGCCATTTTTTAAATTTGAAGCAAAATGGAGATTATCCAAAATTATTTTTTGATTAGGTCTTATTGAGAATAGAGATCCGTCGCTTCGTCGTTAGCGAATTATGATGTTGTACTAACGGTATGTTGATTTTTTTGAATTTTCATTGATCCGGTTAAGTGTCCGAACACGAAAATCGAAATCTCTGTTTTATAATATAGGAATTGTATGGGTGTTGTGGATGACAATGAAAATATGTCTTTTTACATTGATAATTATTCGTAAACCTCATGTATTGAAATTATTTTCGGAGCTGCCTGGTGGACTCTAGTTTCGAAATCAAATGTTTTCTAATAAACACCACCAACACATTTCATCGAAATCTATGAACTTTGTTGAGTTATGTCGGAATGATTAGTAGAAGTGGCACGTTAAAATGGTTTTTCAGGTGATCTACATTTGTTGGAAAACCATTCAAAAATCCAGGAGGCACGTCAGTCGAGAGTCAAAGTTCAGGACCAAGATGGCGGCAAGAATGTGTGCTCTCAAGACCTAATTGGCTCAGTTACAGCCTAAAAAGTGAGTGTGTTGTGGGAGAAAAAAACGACTTTTATTCCCAGTGTAGGAAAACAAAGAAATCGATGAGCACAATAGAACATCCAGCCTGGATGAAGACCAAAGCTAGACTAGAGAGAGAGCGGAAGCTCCGCAGAGACCACCTGACCCAGCGCCACATGCACCACCTGGTGGCGATTGTGGCACTCCCAATTCATGGGGATCCCCAAATTCTGAGGACAAACAGCGTGCGTCCGCCACCTTGTTCACAATGAGCAAGGAGGTGCTCTCACTATGCACTAGGTCAACGTCTCACCACTTTGCTCCCTTGGAGGTGCGATCCTCCAACATGTATGTTGACAGATCTTGTACATGGTGTTAAATCAAACCTTTGGCATTGCTGAGTGTTTGTGTTTTCAAAAGAACATTTTAATTGCATTACATCCCTTAATTTAATTCATCAATGTAAAATCAAAATGTTTAGAAAAACAATTCATAATAAATAACCTTTTCAATAACAATTCATAATAAATAACATGTTGCAATACAGTGTGATTTCCATTTTGGAATATGCCACATTAATAACCAGCAGCTGAAAAATAATTTCAGATGTATCAACTTTCAAGACAGTTCGATTTGTAGTGTATCACCGGATTAACTTCACGGGCTATGATACGACGGAAAATGAATTATTCGCCAGGCTTAGTCTACAAAAGCCAGAAGGAGTAGTGAGATGAATGCCGGGGACAAGAAAGGAAAAAAAACGAGAAATGCGCCTGGATTACTCGAGGAAAAAAATTAGTCATATCATCCGATTATCTTATGGGTTCCTCTCTAGTCAACACGGTAGACGAGCTCACTAGAAATTGGTCCAGACAAAATTGGGGAAAGAAGAACTCCAACACAAAACAGATGTTGGTGCTGTCGTCTGCATTCAGCAAATATCCTCCTTAGGCCTCACACTAGTGGTGTCGGAATTAATTTTTGTGCCGTTTCATCAGCAAAATTCAAATCTGAATTACAAATCTTGACAACTTCATTCACAATGGTCTAAGTCAACCCTATAAACCCTGGTCTTCCCATGTTGTCTAGTGGTTAGGATACCTGGCTCTCTCTTATAACCCCCCAGGTTGGTGACCTGGGTAAGATTGTACTAACTGCATCTAGCGGATACTATTTACAAATTGAGGGGGGAACATACTTTGTGGACACGGGGGGTCTTAGGAGGTTAGTAATGACTCAAAGTACAAGACGGTAGCGGTGAAAGTGGTAGAGGATGCAAACAAATAAAAGCTCGAGAACGACACCAGAGCATGAAGATTAATATTCAGCAACACAGAGACGTGGAGGGGGGGGGGGAATAAGGAGACTGCAATCGTGGCAGCGCCACCCTACGTCCAGATTCGTTGAAACCGATCGATCCACTATGCTCACATAGGATTGCGAGAGACTCGATTAGTGGCCGCAGCTCGCCTACCGGAAATTAACATTGTGCGGTTTTGTTAATTCTCCACAATGGTCTTTGGGAACCTGTAAGTGACCGCGGAGGGTCAGGATAGAACTGCGTCATGGAAATGGGAGCGAATTGCACTACAGGGCGAATCAATCATAACCATGTTAATTTGTAATTGTCATTTGAATAATTAGTTCTTGATCAATAAGAGACATCGATCGAGCTTCGATGTCTTCGATGTACAAAAGACGAATGCAACAAATATTGGTCTTAACTAATTTCATCCATTTTGGTTGGAACAGAAAAAAACCTTTTTAGCAAAACCACTCATTGACAATGGACATCTGAACCTGGCAATTGCAATCATCTCGATCAATAATAAAAGTTGAATCCTAAAAATAAATAGTTGGTAGATAGATATTTGTCTACTTGTTATTTACTTTGCAGTTGCACATATAGAACTTAAAATTTCAAGAATAGTCAGTAGTCATGACGATGAAAGTCTGGTCTAGAGTTAGGGAGAATATTTCCGACGTTTTCCCCCATCTTTGAATCCCCATTGGTCCCACTGGGAGGAACAGCTGCACTTTGTTGACAATTTCCTCTGGCCTCGCTTTCTCCATTATTCAATTGCGTCGTCAAGAATTTAAACGCCGTCATCTAAGGTCGACACATTATCACCGAATGACGGTTAATCGATTCGATTGTAGCTCGATTTTCGCATCACCAATTCTATTCAGGGTGACGTAATTATCGAAGGTGGTGAGGTAACATACGGGAACGAGTAATGTACGATTAAAAAATAATTATGTCACGACAATGGTGCCGTTACACATGAATAAAAAAGAATAGATTTTCAAACGTTTGACATTTGAAATAGTTAATCTATGATTAACGAATATTAATTTTATTCCTGTTTTGTGAACTGCAACTGTTCTAGTACTAGGAGGTATTCATTGAATAATAATAAGAAATTGGTGGTCTAGTGAGGACAATGTCGCTGGCATCACTGGTAGCACGTGAAAGCGACGACAGCGCCATTTTGGTCAAGTGGAGACGCCATCTTGGAATTTTTCTTTTTAATGGCAAAGCTTAAAACTTCAACGGCTCATATCTCGAGAAATACGCAACATCGAGAACTGAAATAAGTTGCACTCGACTACAAATTTGAGAAACTATCCACAAATCAAATTTTAATTCAGTTTTGTTAAGCTGTTCGTAAATAAACACCCGAAGAAATTAATGAAATCATTTAAAAATAGGGGATATATTTTCAGGATTATTAAATACTGTGTATTTCGGTATTCATCAGTTGCATAAATAAATCAAAATAACGGCTATATTCGTGAATTCAGCCACAATAAATTAAGTTGTTCTGACAAATCCATTTCCTCGAGCGGAATCCATTTTGGATACAATGTTGGGTTCATTAACCAGGTGGCGCTGTGCGTATAGCTCACGTTGATCGGAGCGGAACACCTAGAGGGCGTGCCTCGTTCAATGACAGGAAAATCCCTACCTATCGCAATGGCGGAGCACTCCACTTAATATCGCTTCCGCCGGAAGTTATACGTCAAGTGGAATCACTATGAATGCGCAGCGCCCAAACCCTTTCAGTGCAATACGAAACTAATATTGATCAGCCAATGGCTGCTTCTGTTTAGATTTATTTTCAGGGGGAAAACTGCGAACCACTGTAGGATATTTTCTCATTGAATAAACAATAATATTCGAGTAGATCCAATGTTGCAATTCGGCGTAAAAATAACAAAACTGCACTCGAACTATACTCGAAATCGGAATTGTGGAACTGTACGGTTTTTCAATTTCGTGTGTTTTGTCATTATTTGTTGGCTATTTCGTGTTGCTCAATACAGCTTAATGAAGAATTATACCCTGTTTTATATCCTACATTATAAAACAGAGATTTCAATTTTCGTGTCCGGAGATAACTCTCGAACGGATCAATAAAAATTTTAAAAAAATCAACATACCGTTAGTACATTATCATATATCGATAGCGATTACTTTTCATACCTCTATTTTCAATATTTAATATTAAAATAGCCCTTTCCAAATTTTGGATAATCTCCCTTTCGCTTCAAACTTAAAAAATGGCGTCGCCACATCAAAAGCATGACGTTGTCGATTTCACGAGACAACCAAGCAAACAAGATAACAGTTCCAAACAAGCAAACCAGATAACAGTTCCAACCAAGCACACCATACCACACACTATTACCGGAATAATGTTTTCAATATAAAAATGAATTAAAATAACAATATTAAAAAACATAAAATAATCAAATAGATATTTTAAAAATGATTCTTTTTCAATTTAACATAATA
>JAQGBY010004625.1:0-16214 GCA_034698785.1 Mycogona germanica | reverse complement strand
GCCATTTTTTAAAGTTTGAAGTCAAAGGGAAACGTTACAAAAGCCAACATTTTGCAAAGCTATTTTTATTATGTTTTATTGAAAATTGAGATCCGTCGCTCAGTCGATAGCGAGTTATGGTGGTGTACTTACGGTATGTTCATTTTTAAGCGATTTCATTGAGCCGTTCTGAAATTTTGCTCTGGACACCAAAATCCAATTCTTTGTTTTATAATATAGGATCATTAGTTCTCATTTAGTATTCTCTATTAGTATTCTCAGATTGCGTCCATTTCAATCTCTTATTTGTATTTATATATTGCTTCCATCGACTGTTACACTATATCTATAATAAATGGTCACAGAGGTTCCTGAAATTACCAAGTATATTTACCTAAATTTATAGAACAGAGAATGAAAACGACCAGTTTAATGCACAAATGGGATTTTGAACCAATTATAATTTTGAATTTTAAAAATAACTTTCACAAATTTTGAAACATACCAGCGAAACAAATGCAGCCAAAATTTAAACATTTTCTGTTTTACGAGCAACATTTCATGACTTTTAGAATTTTAGTTTGAATATAGGAAACACTGTCTTCCTAAATAAAATACTTTTTTGGTTTTCAACCTAATTTTAATATCATTGTCCTTTCGACAATTGGCGCAGACAATCAGAATGCGCCCGCCCACCCCCCAAGCGCATGCGCATGGAGCAGCCACTGGTAGATTTTTCATTTGTTCAGTCGCTGGATCTGGGCAGGCACGCGCCGGGAGTCCGATTGCAACTTTTCCTGGAACACTTCCGCGAAACACGACGCCTCGCTTCCGGTAACCGTGCAGCCGTATATAGGCCTAACATCGCCCCGGCAACCGATGATGCATCCCACTCAAATGTCAATTGAAATCGCCCCGTTTACCACTCCGCTTGTTAGCAAATATGCGAAACAGAAAACCATCTCCACCCTCTTTCATATTTCTACCCCCGTTCCCATACTCCTCCGCGCACACACAGAAAAATACTGTATAAAGAAACTTCATCGAGCAAATATAGTTTGCGCAATCAATATGTTCGTACGAGTATTTGCATACAAGCGCATCAAATCAATTCTTTTTTCAACGAATTTCTAGATCATAACTACTAGTAAGCCACTGCAGCTACTCTTTAATTGTAATTCAATATCTTAAAACTTCCACACAAAAGAAGATACCAAAAAAAGAAAGGAAGAAAACTTCGTAGGATCGTATCAACAATACATTTCTAATTCCTAAAATGTTTCGATAAAAATGCAGAAGTAAAATGAAATGAAAAAATTACACGTTGCCTCACTTAAAATGTTAACAAATCAATTGTCATGAAATTGTATCATCCCGTAATCCTGTCCCAGGCAACAGTTGGAATGGTTCACATTCTCAACAGGAATCTTACTTACCTAACCCGCGTTGCTGCATCGAAAGATCAATGTAAATATGGTCGTCATCATTTCAATGGTTAATTTTTTGTCGATGTCAACCAGATTTATAAATCAATCGCACTAAGTGTGAGTTGTTGGAGTTCGTCGGAGCGAGGTACATACACTCTATTGAAAATATTCCAACTTATTTAAAAGCAAACACATTAGCGATTTCCATGAAATTCGAATCGATATATTTATAAATGTCGTTGTTTCTTGATATTTCTACATAAAAAATATGTAAACGGTGAAAGGCTATATTTTCTTGTTAAGCTATCCAGATATAGTCGGACCCAATTTAATCTACACCCAAAAATCTGTAGTGCAAATGCCAATAAACTCTTCGAAACCTTCGTCAACTCTCCCCGGGCTCGCATTTAGTAACATGTATGTTTTCTCAGAATTGGGCAAACAAACTGATAGCGTCCGCTTTATTTTTTGCCCTACTTTTTCAATTAGAAAGTTGTCGGCTCCTGTTTATCATCTTTCACAAATCCATGTTATACTCAGCGGATTCAGAGAAACACTTTCCTAACTTCCATTTCATGTCGGCGCTGGGAATAACCTCCCGAGACCAACTGAGCAAAATAACTTGTATCAACGCATAGGGAAGCAGAACCATCTAGTGGATCCAGTAAATTTAATGTATTTTCTTAAATCTTAAACAAATAGAGAGAAAATAAAACTAAGTTTCATCATGGAGGCACATAAAGAACTCGGGACTAACCCGGAACCGTAACATAGGAAATCAAGACAACTTAACAACTGAGCCACGGTTCAAAATATCAAAATAAACTATTGAATAGAATAAGAATAATCTAATTTATTTTATAATTTGTAGTGCTTGAGATAAAAGAGTGGAATGACGATTCGTTAAACCATTTGGCCATTTCGGTTTAGTAGATCTTAGGAGGATACGCTTGTGTAGTCTTATACCGGCAGACGGCTTGCATGAGGGGGAGGGAGGACAGTAAATTTTGGAGGCTATTTGTTGCGGCCAATTGTTTATGGGCAATGACAAACGTCTTCCGATATATCATTGGTTGATGGAGTGAGCTGCCGTCGCGGGGCCACGGTCAGCCACATAAATAAAATACCCGCGATCCTCACAAAAGTGATTCCCCAACGGGTAGGAGTGGTCGAGCGCGAAACGAATATGTCACCCGCCTGACAAATCCACTTCCGGTCAGGCACCACTTCCGGCGAGTTGTCCACTGGCCGGACTGCCAGACTCACCCCTTAATATGCAGGCTGCTTCCACATTCGCATCTTGCTCGTGTTCCCACCCCCTTCCTTCATTGCGCCGGTACATATTGAGGACTACATCTACGAGTACTAATCAAAAATCATGACTAGTGACATCACCATTTTAGACCAAACTTGGTAATCGCAGCAACAATTTCTCATCTGGATTTGCAAAGGCAGGTATTTTGATGTCGCGCTTGTAGTGAAATGAGATGGTGGCTATGCGCAGATAAATCCTCCCCGCCACATTGGATTCGTCGTTCCGCCCAAAGCGCGGCAGGTGCTTCTTCGTAGTGAGTTGTTGTTGCGCCCCTTAGTTCCGTTTTATAGGAAGAAAAAATGAGTCACGTGTCTAGGCATACAAAGACGCTAATTAATGTTTCTGAAGCGCCCCGGGACTAGAGAATCGGAGAATCGCGGAATCAAAAAATAAAAATCGGATATATTGCAACGTAGGATCCAATAGCCGGCGGCGTGCGGGGAAAAGTTTTCCAAAAATCGCTCTATTCAATTAGGAGGCGGCTGCATGTGCGCGCACGTACATGGGGGAGAACAGTGACGAGAGGAAAGCCTTTCCTTTTGCTTCCCCTCCCCCCTCTCTATATCTAGTTGCATAGAGGACACGACAGGACACAAGTCAACAGAATCGAGTTCATCACTCGCTTTAACGTAACCGAAAATACAAGAAAAATGTCGAATTGCTGAGTGCAAAAATTTGTAAAGTTCATCAGAGTTTAAAATAGAAAAAATAAAAAAACTTTTTTGTGGACAATCACTGGAACAACGAGATCGTGAATGCGAAATGCGAATGCGAATCTAAAGCAATTTCTCCACGGCTCAACAAACGATGTAAAAACTTATTTTATTTATATTTTTTTACATGTATATTAAACACGTTTCTCAACATCCCACTGTTATTTATCATTTCGCATTCGCAAACTCGTTCATCTCATCTCGCTGGTCCAGTGATTCTCCACAAAAAAGATTTTTTTAAATATTTTTTTTCTATATCGAAAATACATGAAAACGAACTTCGACTAGTTGGAAGCAACGTTACACACTGATCCCGTCAATTGAATACAAATTATTCACGTTAACCAATTTTAATGACGTCGTGGTTCCAATTAGGTTTCCTTTATCGGAATTATTCATGACAAATTGTTTTGTAACAAAAAAAAATAATTATAATAAGGAATTTCTGAATGTAACCAGTAAAACGGATACTCCATAATTGAGTTGGACCGCTTCCCTCTCTGCACAATCAAATAAGGGCATGTTGCTCCAGCTGCGCCACTTGCTTTACCCTACAAATCTACCTTTTCTCTACGATAAGTGAACGAGCGCACCATCCTAGGGAAGACCCAAGACGAATGCAAACGTTTAACGAAATAAAAGCTCCCCCTGATGCTGCACCGCAATACACATCCATTTTTCTAACTCGTAATTCGCTTTTCCGGAACTGATCAGCGAACAATAAATCTAACATAATTTGTTTATTCTTTTCAGATTAGCTAGCCTAAGAGTGAAGATGTTGAACGCCGAACGTCAATCGGGATTCGAACCCGGGACCAGCGGTTTGCCGCGATTATTGTTGGCACGGTCGACCTCGTTTGCAATAATTGTGCAGCGTGGGCGCATGTGCGCCTCTGTGCAGGCCGCAAGACGACACCGCTTCCGGCCAGTCCATTCACCGTTTTCCCGGCACAGCCACTTCCGGCGGCCGTCCCCCAGTACGCACGCGCACCACCAAACGAGTGCATCGTCGTGGTTACAAGGCCACACCACCAGGACAAAATTCCCACCAGAGACCCTAGCCCAAAATAAAGAGTTCAGCAGCGGCACATATCGAAAATAACACGAGTCCAATTTCTAAAGAACCGACTTCAAGAAAAAACACACTTTCTGGGAGTTATTTCCACGGTATGAAAAGCCAATAGGCTATATGCGAAATGCACCTTATTGTAAGATGTCCTCTGGCGACCGTAAAGCGAACCTATCGGCCACTAGCGGCGACAACTTGATCGACGTGTCCCAGGCACTGGCCTCAATCAATAAGGAAAAGAAAAACGTCTTGATGATTGCGAAGCACTCGAGAAGAAGTCGCAGAAGAAGTGCACAAGAGGACTCCGGAGAGGGGTCGTGAAATGGGGGAGACGGAACCCGTCGCGACCGAGTCCACCGACCGACGGACCGTAGACCGGAAACTAGGATCCACCGGAAAACGCACTGCGCTGCTCTGCCGACGACAGAAAAAAAACAAAAGCCGAACGTCCCCATACTGGTATTGGTTGCGAGGGGAAGGGATGGGGTGACTGGGAAAAGAAATATAGGGTGGGAGGCGGTAAATACAAGAACTGTACATGATGCCAGTGAACATGTATATTCCACAGGGTGGTAAAAAAAATAAGGACAACCCAATTGGTTCGACGTTTCTCATAGCCAAACGAACCCGAATAACCAACTTGATCGTAAGTTCAGAATAATTAAAATACAAAACGAAACATCCAGGAATACTTTATGAATTATTTTCTTCAACTACATAACGTTCGGCCACGTTTATAAGTTTTTAGGAATCCGTCTTTGATGCGTATCATATGCTGCGCCCCAATCCCGAAACGTGTACCCGCGGGGCGTCACGATCGGCCATCATCGATCATGTCAGTGACGACGACCTTCCTTTGACCACATATGCCCAGCGCCCCCGCATCGCACCAAAAGATGGTGGCAAAAATGGCATATCCGGCGTCACCATGCAAATGAACCTCGTAAGCGTCCGGCTTGCATGCATATTAGCCGCGCCTCGCATACGCCATGTCCGAGTTGAGTGATGCACTTCCGGACTGAGGATTCGTCCATTGTGCGCGCGCATAAGAGCATCCAATACTTTTCTTGACGTGAGTATGGACCATTAGAGCCAAATCCGCACCCTTCATTCTTAAGTCATGAGAAAAAATATCTAGCCATAGCCAAAGCTATAATGACAAACTGCTTTAAACGGATCGCACTAAAATCTGGAAACATTTTCCAAGATTAAGGAAGCATAAAAATCAAATGCATTCGTATCGGATGTACCGATGTAGATAAGTGTCAGATGACACAGTAATCGACTTTTAAGTCACTGGTGCAATCTTAATTAATAAACAATAGTTCACCAACGCGTCTAATAATGTTTTATAATATTTCACAATCTTTTAAACATCTAAGATTCCAATATTTCATTTAATATTCAAATAAACTGGATAAGTGATATCCGACGAATTATGGTCAATAGCTTATCATGGTCAAACGTATTGAAGTGGAAGATTGTTGATCTGGTAGCGCTACTAACAACTTAAAATTAAGAAGCAACTTTTTACAGAATGAAACAGCCACTATTTTAAAGCAGAGATTTGAGTTTTTGAACTCTGCAGCCAGTCTGCAGCATTTTGTCAACCAAGAAAATAAAAGAGGATATTCATAGTTGAAAAAGAACACGCGAAATTAGCAAATGTTTCGTCACGGTGCGGTCTATACCCCCGCAACCGCAGTGACCAAAATCGGGACCAGAGGAGGAAATGACAAGAGTGAAATCTCCCCGCCCACCACTGAATACAGCCGCGACCGTATTTAAACACACACACACACACCAGGCACATTATTTTGCCCATCACCCCGCGGGGGCCGGATAATCTAGCGGCACGCGTACGCCGCAAAAATGAATGGACATATTAAAAAAAAAATCGTCCACATATCCACTGCCTACACCAAGAGTCATCAAGAGAAGGCACATAATTTGACGTCGCTCCATTCAGACGAACGACCATTCAGTTTTTCCAAGGAAGCCATATACCCCCACCCATATCCATATGACCGTGAGGGTGGCACTCCAGAAAACGTTCCTCCTCCTAACCCCCCCCCCTCTCCTCGGGGATGACACGTGTAAATGCGAGTGCGCTTTGTGCAAGCAGAGGGCTCGCGAATAAAGGATTCCAGAAACACGGTCCCCGGCAATGGGTTCATTTCACTTTACTTTCACTTTCACTACTCAAATTCTTTGTTCAACGAGATTTTTCACCCCCCCCCCAGTGGTTTGAAAAACATCCTGGGAGTATATTTTCCATTTTAACAGGGCCCTCCAAAAATGAGGGAATGGCGTTTTCTGTTGTTGCTCCTGTCGATATTAAAGTCGGTTAGTTTCAACTACTGTCGTTATCATTAGTACGCGGAATAAGATCAACCTGAGACCCCGCGCCTTCACTGACCACTTTCACGGATCTTTTTTGTAACCTTTTTCCCCACTTCCCAGTATGGACCAATCGGTGGTTCGAATCCACGCTCTCTGGTGGATGTAAAAAGACAGGTCAGGAGACGGACACGAAACTCCGGTCGTCGCTTCCGATGCACGATTTTTGATAGTATTATCAACACACCTTGCACCAGCCTACTACTAGATGCATGAGAACAAATATCCAATTCCGAAAGGTGTGTCAACAATTTATTTAATTATCTCTTGTCATCATTCAGTGTTCATTATTATTTTTAATTCCTGCTAATGAACCGAACAGTCAGGAAAGCGTGAAGCAGAGGCGCGAAATACAGGAACAACGATTTATAGATTTGCACTGGATAATAATATGAGCGTTGCAATAACGGCGTGTTCATTTATTTCGGCAGAAGGCAGGTGTGTGTGTGTGAATATGGAAACAGCGTGACTAATAACTACAGCCGCGAACTGCTGAAAACGCATGTAGACATAAGCTACACTTGTACAGTTATAAGGGCAGGTGTATGCGTGATCCTCGCACGAAAGAAGAGCCCCTAAAAAAAAGAGGCAGGATAGATGGGCGGGACTGCCCCCACGCGACGCGGCAATAAATCATCGTTCGGAAACGTGACGTGCTAATAATATCCAATTTGCTTTTGGCACGACCCGAACTCAGCTTTTTTATGTGTGGTGGCGGTGCACGGTGGTAATAAAAATTGAAATTATACAACTCTGTGTAGCTGGCTATAAGCGGGATGATGGTGAGAGGGCGTCCTGTATCGTCAGGGTGTGTGCCGAGGGACGGATTGCCACCAACAACGCTTTATCCTTCGTTATACTGTGTACTACACGTTTATGGAGTGAGTTACATAAATATTATACAAGTTGTGGTTTATAAATTTCAAAAATTTAATGGCAACACGGGAAAATCAATGTCTATGCGTGGACGCGTCGTCATAAATGGGGACGTATGTAAATTGTTGCGTAAAAGTTTTTGTTCATAATATTCAACCGACTACATTAACAGACCTCAATGCTTTCAAGAATATTACGATAAATTAAAATAATACTATATTTAAAAATACCATTTTTGTACTGATATACCTACATAACTGGGAAAACAAAAATAATAAAAATAAAATAGCAGACAGCTGAATAAAGTGCAATTTAAGGCACAAATTCTAAATGTCTTTTATTGTTAAATTTCAGTGCACTTTTGGAGAACTGTCTCAAAAATCGATTAACCTAACTTTCCTCCAAAAAAAATCCAATCTATGCTTCCTATGTTAACTAATGAAAGAATGCAAAATGAAAATGATCGTTCGAAAAACATAATTTAAATACCACTAGAAATGCAGCAACATGTCGACTTCCACTAAGCGACTAAATCAGCTCAGAAATCTGACATATCTTTTTTAATGCAGTCGACTGTGGTTTATTATGATATCCAAAAAATGGTTTTTTAAAAGTGCAGGCGTTTCTGAAATCCGATTAAGAAAGTCAAAAAACTATGCCATTATCGATTTTGAACGACAGAAAGATGGTCTACGGCGCCACCTAGCGTGACTTACTCGCAAGTACACTGCACGCAACGCTACATGATTCAGAAGAGTCGAGTGTCTACACGCACTCGATGCGTACCGATAGCTTATCGGGGACGGTGATGACGTCGAGATACGATCAACGACCAAATTAATGTTCAATTAGGCCTCGATCGTTCGTGCGCGCCAGGGCCGGGCCTGCTGTTTCCGGCGAGAGCAAAAAAAAAACACTCGAGCGTCGACCCAGTGTTTGCCGACATCTTCAAGTAATGTGCAGTCGCCACCATGCTCCGGACAGAGTACAACACCGCGGTTTCATATTGAAATTTTCAAAGATCTTGTAATAGGAGGGCGTTTCACTTTGCGGCACAATTGCGGGCCACGGTCAATAGCTACAGAAATTCGAGGCGGGATGACTCAAGCGGGCTTCAACGATAGAACATCAGCTTCAACACTTCCCAAGACGAGACTGACTCAACTTCTCGAGAAACTGATTTTATAGCGAGCTGACAAAAGTAGATAGAAGTGGGAGAGAGAAACACAAGAAACCACGAACGATATTTAAGTCTATAAAACATACTTAGTACTCCGGCAATAAAATGTGGATTAGATAATAAATCGTTCAGCCTGCCAGATTTTATTAAAAAAATAATACAAATTTAATATTGACTTTTCCACCGATTCAAATAGTCATCTAAAAAAATATTTCAAACGTATAATTTAGACGAGCTAAGAAAACCATTTTTTAATTTGGCAATACGTTATCGGCTGTGCTTTCACTTTCTTACGTTCTCATTCGATTGAAGGCGTGACGTGATTTTTTAAAACTATATTCAGCAGGATGAGACCTACCTCATTCATAACCTACGTAATACTAAAACGAAAAGGATGTTCAACGCGCCCAACTCGAAAGATCCTCGAAAGGACCACATGAAAAGGTGACGTAGCAACGTGGGAGTCGACCCGAATTCCACACACGAGCACTCGACTCAATTGTTGTCGACGATTTTCGAATATATATATATATAGAGAGAGAAAAAAGTGCGAGCGAGAGATGATATCGCGCATGCGTGACAGGAAGTGGTGGCCCGGGCCTGCTGCAAGGGACAAGCTGTCGTCGGCAGACAAGCGACAACCAGAATGACGGCAGTCGACGTCGTCGCCTCTATGCGTCGACGTGCGAGCAAATATTTGTTCTCGTATCTCTCTCTCACCGGTCATACACACACACACACACACACATATGCTGTCTGTGAACATGAAACAACGAGAGCAACTATAACATCGACGCCTCTCAACATTGATGCACTTATTGTGAGTATGGAGTACAGCCGCAAAATAAACCAGCTGAGGGCCGCCCACAAAGTGAGGTAACAGTTTCAAAACCACCTGCGAGACCCCGAACAGCAAACTTTCTACAACAAGAAAGCTCAAACGTGGCCTTCTCTTGTTGGTCTAGTCCGTCTTCCAACGGATTAAATTGGGTCTAGTGAGTTCGAGCCCATGAAAATGTGGCCTCCTGGACTTATTCGGATGAAGGTGACCATGCGATAAACGTAAACTGAAAGTAAGATTATGTTTCGAAAGCTGCAGCAAGTCTGGGGAAAACCTGCAACAAATTTTGGGACAAACAACAAAAGGACAGATAAGACAAATACGAAAACGATGATTTGATCTGAATTTTTAATTGTATTTACTCTACTAATTTGTAAAGCATGGCCTCCCACATACCCGAAGGACGAGCCGTCACTGAAAACTCGACGGCTGACAGCTCACGCCAAAGATAACTGGTACATCAAGATTTTGCTCTCACAGAGCAGGAGGAGGGTGGGGTGATTGAAGAATAATGCAGTATGGAGGGGGGGGGGCATAAAGAAGACAAAGTGGAAAAGGTATATGCACGCTGCACTAAAAATTTAATTCTGAAATCAAATTTAGGTGAGTAAAGCTTAAGTGCAGATCATTGGATACTGCATATTAAAGCATATAATCGACAGTTTAGCTTCAATTGAACACAGCTAGCACAAATTGGCTATTACGCTGAACGATCGAACAATATCAGAATCAAATTTGTGTAATGGTTTTCATTACAAGTGAAGAACGGCAACAAAAATAGCTCATTATTATGGCTCTCAATAACCATTTTATCTACACTAACGCATTTTTTCTTCAGGAACATGAACAATTTTCAACGCATTTAATCAAATGTTATGCGTTTCACAAATTTTTAATGACAAATAGATTTAACTCAATTTCGCTAAAACAAAACAAGGATCGATATACAAAATTAAATTAAGACTACTCCAATGTTCTGATGCATAAGGTTAAGTGGTTCGAAATTGAGTTTAATAATAGGAATGCAGTAAGTAGTTCTAAAACGTTAGCAATACAGGCACTTAATTCAAATCAATCTTCCTTGATGCAATAATGCATTGGGGTAAGGCAATTTATACTCTAGGAAAATAAAATAGTTTAATAAGTATACGACTCGTCGTAGTCCAGACGATATTGCGACTCGGCAGTCACCGATTCTTTTTATTATTTTATTTCTTATTACTGTAGTCTTCGCACTACAGGCGTTTCTGTACCCCTCTTGATGTTTAGGCACTATGCGAGGGGCACATTTTCACCAGTACCCCGAGCCAAAGCCAGCGCCGGGAATCGAACCCGGGACCGCCGAACCACAGTCCGTCGCTTAACCAACTGGGCCACGACGAGTCGTAAAATTTAACCTGTCGATTCGATTTGTCAAGTCAATTGATCATATAGGTTTTTAAATATTTATCAAATATCTTTTAAACAGGTTGAATTCGAACACACATTGATATTCATATCCTACACAATTATGTATCGCCAGTTTGGCATTGTAAAAAAATATAATCACCAAGTAACACTTTCTTGGGGGAAAAATGAAATAAAATCAATTATTTTAATAATTTGGCCTAAATCAAAAAAAGAATACAAATAGAGTTGGGTTTGGTAAATCGTTTGATGGCAGTGGAACGATCGGAGGGGGCCGGATTTTGCAAACGCTCCACTTGAGGCGCGCATAAGGCGCATGAATACAATCTTTCCGATCGATCTCTACATTATTATTACTTGGCGATCGTTTGGTCTTTGGGCGATAAAACGCCTTCTCTAATCTCTGATGACAAAGGGTATGAGGGATGGGAGTGGACTCACGCACGGTGGTGGGCCGACGGTGGCCAACTTACGCTCCATCGTTCGGTGCACAATCCCGAAACGCGTGGCAGATGGGCCGTCGCAGCGGAAAAGCCCCTATTAAATGTCAATCAAGGAAGGGGTGGGCGCGTGGGGGAGATGGTAAACTGATAAACATCTCACCGCTGAGCACGACGAAGGAGCATACAACAGCTCCAACACTTTTTGCCAGTTTCATTGAGTTCCCAATACCCCTCCCTCCTGTAGTTAGAATACGAAAGGAAACCCCTCCCCTTCACGGATGTAGCCCCCAGCTCTCGATCGTAGAGATTCGCGACAACACCTACAGTTACGCAAATGCAACACCTGTTCCGCAAAAAACACAAATAAAACGGTATAGTGGCGACTGGAGACCTGCACCTCACATCAAATTAGTAACCAGAACTTCTTCATTTAAGATCGAAACAAGTTGAACGCTTCCTCGCCATTTCGGTAGTCAAGTTAATTTGGAACTTCACCTTCCCACAAATTAATTTGTACATAGGTGAACGAGACAAGACGACGAGCTGGCGAGGATAATAAACAGAATTTTGTGAAATGTACTTTGAAAATTCCTTCAAAACCCAATTTTTTTTTGAAAAAATTAAGAAATCGAGACACTACAGGCTTACAATAACGATTTTAGGAGACGCCTAGTTTTATCAGTTGTATTCGTGGTGGTTCTGCTAATACGCAATTCCGAGTAATGTCAAAGAAATGAAAATCGAGAAAGAAGGTTGGATGACATATTTTTCGTGTGTGGTTATTTTAAGGCGCTGCCTATAGAAGCCATCACTCGATTCGTATGCCTTATTGTTATTAATTTCTACATGTCGAGGGCACATTTTGAAAATTTAAATTAGAAGTTGATACGCAATTTTCTCGACCCGACAATGCAGCCGTACCAAAATGAAAGCATAATTGTTCCCATAAATTTTTTTAAAAAAGGCGTTTTTGTATCGGCAAAACGAGACACACGGGCACGCGAGATCATAGCGAGAACATGTGTACACTTGTATACAGTATGTGCTCGCATCCACATCACGACACATAAGATATGGCACTCCTTCGTTAGAACAAGGAGGCCAAGCTCATTTTTTCCTATTCACGATGATGCAGAAGTTGTATGGACGATTGAATGGAGGCCACGATGAGAGCATATAAACCTACCTACTATTCCTATATATATACCCCTGTCTACCCCCGTATCCTCTGCCCCCTGTACGCCAACTGTCCCCAATGTGAGCAAGGGGGTGTGAGGACGGACGAGAGATCGGGACAGCTCTCCAAAAGAGCTAAATGGTGGTTTCGGTGGAGGGGAATACCCGAGGGCAGCAAAAACCACAGCACGAAAAAGAATGATGGAGTTCAGGGGAGGGGAGGCCACGGTTAGGTCATCGCCCAGTGAGAGGAATAGAAATTCAAGGGCGGTGGAAGCAGACGTTGGACTCCGATGGGGAATGAGGAGGGGTGAGATTTGACTAAAGGGCAGAACGAACGCATTAGCTGTCCTCCCGAAAATCTGAAGAGCCGAGTATTAATTTAAGAGAATCCAAAAACATGAACGTCCCCTCTTGTCCCCCAAAATTTAGGATTGAGAATTGGATCAAATCTCTCCCCCTGCCCCCTTTATCCCAACAGTCCTTCCAAAGGCTACAGATGAGTATAGGTATAGTGGCGGTCTCTGGGCCGTTCAAACTAAAAGTGGGTTGTATGTGTGTTGGGGTTATTATGAGGGGTCAGCACGTGGACTATTAGGAGACAGAGGGTTACGCATAGGCGTAACGACGCGAATCGGTTAAGTGAAAGGGAAGGGAGGATTCTTCGGTGACGTGTGCGCCCCTAATGAAGAGCACAAAGCGCGTTCGAAGAAGAACGTTAGCGCTAATTAAAGCTGACAGCGGATAGATGACGAGGCTATGAGGGCCGACATTGGGCATTATCAGAGACGCCATACCCAGTATGGATCGCCATAGTGTGATTGAGAGCAACACCGCAAACAAAAGAAACAGAGAGCACACACATTGAGAACAATAACTGCAAAAACAATCTTCCTTTTCTTTAAAAAATGATTGGTTATATGGCACATTGTACAAACAGATTAAGAGAAAAATAAAATGAAACAAGAACATCTCACTTTTAAAAGGTATTTTGTTACAGACCAAACATAAAATTTTGATTGATTTTAATTGTCGCCGCCAGGCTCGCTGTACCCAATGCTATTATGAGTCGAATCGAAAGTTTCACTCGAAGGCCGCCAGAGTGCACCTTCAGCTGCGGCGCGAAAATCCCATATGCGATCAACGAAATGGAGCATGCCTACAGATCTGAAAGTTTTACTCAAAGGCCGCCAGAGTGCACTTTCACTAACGGCAACAACAGTGCATACGCGGATAATCGAAATAGGAAGGAAGTTCGCTAGAAATTTCATAATTTTTTTCATTCCGGTTCACAAAAGCACGTTCCGTTACCACGATTGCGAAATTTGGTGACAGAAAGGGTTAATTCCTGTGACGGCGACGAGAGCAGTGGTTGCAACGCGGACTCGACTGTCCCACGGGTCGGCAAGTCGATCCCGTGCGTGCGGAAGCGCGGGCGGAGTGGAAACTCGGGAAACGCAGCATCGACGTCGCCGCCTACGCAGACCGGAAGGGCGGGCACCGTCGGCCACGTCAAGTGCCACGCGCCAACAACTGGCAGGGAAGGGGGGGGGAACGACAGACCAACCGCCCGACCGTAATCAGGACCGCGTGTGTGTGTGTATGCAAGCAGGCCGCCACTGTGTGGCGCCGCCCAGCGCAAGAACACGGCACACACACACGACCCAACTCGAAAACGAGCGCGAACAAAGCCGCATCGATTGGCGGCGGCGGCGGCAGTCGCGGGACCGGAAGAGGCGAAGGCACGTGCCTGTCGAGCAACCCCCTTTCTCTAACCCAACTCCACAAATGCACGTGACAATGGGTCACGTGCGACATGGCACGGCAGAAATTAGGGATGGGGAGGGAGCTGGTTGTCCGTGCGTGTGCACTCGCCAATACGGCTACACTAGTGTCGAAATTCTGCACAAAAGCTTTTGAGAGAGGTAGTCCCTGTTAATAAAATGGACCGGCACAATATCGAATATAGGTGCGAACGCAGTCATAGAAATTGCCCAAAATGAAATCCCCCTGTGCCCCTCATCTCTTCCTGGTCAAATAGAACTAAATATCATTTCAAGTCCTGATGAAAAAAGGTTCCACCGAAACTTGAAAATCGGGCCCAACAGAAATTGAAATTGTTGCAGTTGATAAAAATTTGGAAATCAGAGGACAATGCCTTTTGTCTTTTCGAAAACGTCACAAGATTAGCAGACGACGCACGAATGCTGCCCCGTTCATGTTTGGTATTTCCAAGTTATTGACTAAAGGTTAGATTTAGTCATCTTGTGTGCAATTTTCTCCAATGAAAAGGGTTTTCTTGTTCCCCGGCTAAGCGCGCGCGCCACCTAGCGGTGGATACGTGCGGTTGTGGAGGAACAAGAAAACCCTGTTCATTGTAGAAAATTACACACAAGATGACTAAACCTAACCTTTAGTCAATAATTTGGAAATACCACGCGTGAACGGGGCAGCATTCGTGCCTAGTCTGCTAATCCTGCGACGTTTTCGAAAGACAAAAGGCACATGGTGCATTACGTGGCCGTCTCTGCGCCGATTTCCAGATATCGTTCCAGCTCTTGATTGGCCCACAACACGCGGAAGAACTAAGCGCTTTTCTCCACGAGGACTACCAAAAGTTGTACGCCAAGCTCCACGTAGGCAAACATGGAAGAGGAAGGTCTCCGGAGGATGCCGCGTCACTCAAAGTGCTGGCGGCAATAACTTCGGGTACGTCTGGAATATGTGGGTCAAACAAATAAGTTAATAAATGCTGGTGACAATGATAGAATACGTACACGTGATTGGACAAGCGAAACGGGGGTGGAGGGAAGGTGCACCATGTACTATTTCAATGGAATTAGCAACAGCCAATAGGGAGTGACGCCAGCTCGAAAAATAATCCGATTCCGAATATTGATTTTTCGATCGATTCTACTATCGCGGTGGGTTATCTTGTAGAGTCCACCAAGATGGACGCCTGGCCCCAGGAGGTTTGCGTGTACGGTGCCGCAGCACAGTTTAGTAGAATATCTTTTTGATCCTTGTCTCTAAAATTATTGATCACTCAAACCAAACATCGCAAACTCCTCGGACAACTAAAAAAAATGTAGCCCGGAAAAAAAAAACATCAGCGAGAGACTAACGACGTTTTAAGTAGACGGTACTGATCGGATTACGTCATCCGACCACGCGGAAACACGAGGGGATGAGCAAGGAGACGCCATCAACAGGAGAGTAAGAAAATAATAAGAAAAAAAAACATCAGCTTAAAGTTTCACTCGGAACACCCACGATCCTCCTCATGAACCTAAAACGCAGTTCTTACCAGATCGCTTCAACCGTATCTGACGGATTTAAAATATGTGAGGTGTTTTGTCTGGTTAGATCAGAATGACAAACTAAGATA
>JAQGBY010004624.1:0-16214 GCA_034698785.1 Mycogona germanica | reverse complement strand
ACATTTAACGTTTGCGTTTATCGCGTGTAAACTTAAAATAGCCGGTAAATTTAAACAATTAATTTTTTATTTCATTGTGGGTTACTATAAACCCAGGCAAAGCTGGGAACCCCTCTTGTTATTAATAAAATGATTAGAAATTTTTCTAGTTTTCATTTGAATAACTGATGTATATGATTAATTTTGAATAAGCCAAATGCAGAATGTCATAAAACTCTGATTTTAAATTTCTGTAACTTCTAACGGGGACTGGTTTAATTTGTCTCTATTAAAAGTACATTACGTCTTAACATGATTGATATTGAGGCCGTTATAGTTGGTTCACTTTCTTTTATACCGCTTTGGCTAAAGAGCTGTGTGTATTGTGTAAATCCTTTTTCCAGAAGATCGCAAGTAAATCAATGTCGCTTTCACAACAAACTCAGCGTGTTCTCTTTGATGTTGCTGACGTATTTGTTGGCGCAACTGTGCAAATTTTGCGGTGAAAAGATTTCACGCCTAACTACTTGAGACACGTTCTCATATGCGGTGAAAAGCTACTTCATGATCGTCAGTAGGTTAACGAGAAACGATCTGCTAATGACATTATTATTATCATTATCATCATCATCAAGCCACCTTATACATTGTTCGGTTTTACACACCATATAGACACACAAATGCACTCATTTCCTGGATCACGTATATTCCCACCGATGGATAATATATTTTGTGAACTATTTGGATTGATAAAATTAATTATTTGTCTCGATCTGTTCTTTCATGATTTATACTGTGATGAAACGCGTCTTGCCTTTATCTTGCTTAATATAGAAACACCTTCTCCAAACCAATTACAGAAAGAGTTAGCCATTTCAATAGAAGTAATTCTTTAAAAAAAAGTAATTGTGCCAATGAAAATATTTTCGAGAATATATATGCAGTATTACAGGTGAATACAATCTCATTGTTAATTTTATTAACTAATTGATGTGTACATATTCAAGCCGTGTCTCTGACATTTAGTATAATGTTCGAAAATAAACTTCCAATTGGAGCCTTTTTGCTTATCAAAAGCTAGCCCATATCATATTATTCTCAACTACTCAATAACATTTTTTATTTCCTGTTTTTTGAATCGACATTTCGCCTATGACCTATTTCGACACTGAAAATAAGTGTCTACACGACCTACAACAATGATCTAATAGTCGAAAAAATTAAATCGCCATGTTGTTTCGCATTCACGATATCGACGCATTGTGTTCAGGGTCCCAATTTTTTAAAATCACAGTTGTATAAAGCTTTTCATATTTCGATATGCGCATTGTATGGTACAAATATCGCATGACAAGAAGGTCGAAGGTTTGCTGTGTTTTGCTAGATCTCATTTGAAATTAAGCGCACGCATCATCTGCTTGTGTCTGCGCACTTGGAATTGAAAGGCATGGACACACAATGCACTCTGGGCAGGTGTTGTTCAGGATCAATACGATAAATAAATAAAAAACAAGTAGGCAAAATAAAAACAGGAACAAAAAAAAGTGGATTCATTGAAGACGTGTGCTTAAACAAAATATAAAAGTAATCTCAATAATTGAAGCACAGTCGTAAAAATATTTTCATTCATTTGTCTATGCAAAGAAACATCCTAAAGATCTGCAAAACGACATGATTTGTTGCCTTCTAATTAGCTTTAAAATAAAATATAAAAGTAATCTCAATAATTGAAGCACTGTCGTAAAAATATTTTCATTCATTTCTCTATGCAAAGAAACATCCTAAATATCTGCAAAACGACAAGATTTGTTGCCTTCTTATTAGTGTTAAATTAAAATATTAAAAAAGTTGTTTTATATATTTTAAACATATTTCATTTAAATTAATGTCTTAATTATTTCATATTTTCATAAAATTAACTATCTGCTGATACAACAACCAAGGCGGGGATTAAAAAAACATCCTTATAACGCAAAATATATTTTATGTTCGAAATCTGCCAGTTTCGTGGTTCTTCGAATAAATATATACGCCTTATTAATAAAACAAAACAAACAAGAGTATAAAATAAATTAAAGAAATACCGAAATACAATTAACTGTAATAAAATAGACTTAGGAAAATCTAGAAAACTAATCGCAAATTTTGAAGATTGTACTGCAGGATACCACAAGTCTGTAAATTTCTTTGTTTTTGACAGCAGGATACCAAACGTACATGAAGTTGGCATAGAAGCAAGAAAGTGAAATTTACTGATAAGCAAAATAATTTGAGGATTGTTTTCCAACGTTGGGAGTAAACAAAGATGGAATTCAATACTGCCTTTGTGCAATTCAACCTAATCTTTGTAATGTTTGGAGCGATATCCATCGACAGACACATAAGAAAAATAGCTTAGCTGTGTACCCGCAATCTCACGTCACTCTGTGTGCGATTCAGAAATTAATACGAGTACAAGATGAATACCTGTAGGTTCGTCCAAAGAAAGAAAATAATATTTCTATTACTCGTGACTCTGCGATAGGTGAAACACGTAATTATGTTTTTGGTTGAAAACAATTCGTAAGGAGAATATTCTTTCCTCCACAGACTCTACCTATGTATTAATAGCGTTTCAAGCCATAGCCACACTAGGCGTGAATTATGGTAGCTGCTTACGAAATTCTGCCATTGTTGATTACCACACAGTTTACCCATGTGTTGGCATTTGTAAACTGTTTCGCTATAGATACTGTATGTTCAGAAATACACTGAACAACCGACGCGATATTTCTTTTGTGGTTGAATCGTATTAACATGCAACCATCTAAAAACAATCGCAACATTATATAGAATTGTCTCACCTATATGTATTCAGCTGTTTGCAGATATCTTTCGAATAGTTATTTGTACTGAATAGAAGATAATTTTAAACCGAAAGAATATCACTCACGAGAAAATCAGAGTGGATTTTAATTTAATTGGATTAAAAAGTCGTGCATACGTGTATGTAAATAAACATGAAAATTATCCATTTAAAATTTCCAAAGGTTCAATGAAATTATTATAATAAAAATTTGTTGTTAAACCTTTTTTACAATTTGTCAAAGAGGTCGTAGCGAAATATCGACCTGAACTACTTATTTCGAAGAAGCAATTTCTAAATTATAGATTTTTATCTTCTACTCAGAAATTACAAAATTACAAATAAATAAAAGCCGTAAGTATATTTTCAAATAACTTTTTTGATTTCAATGGAAGTCATAATTGAAAGATTTATATACTTCCTGGATTGTTAAACTTGATGGATCTTGTGATCGTTGCGATTTGGTATTGTGTTCAAACTGTTTACCAGACACGGCCCCGTTATTATCAAATATCCGAACTGCATCACTTGCCGGCATAGTCTCCTAGGAGCCAGAAGACAGCCTAATTCGATTAATTAGATTAGAGGAGCACTAACTGAAAGCCGCTCTCGATTAGATAATTACCCAAAACACTATCGCTACTCCATTGTGACCATCTCTTGAGATTTATCTAATAATTTATATGTCGATTACCGGTCTGCACAACTGATGTTCGGCGTTAACACGTACCACTGTTCTACCAGGTAAAATGGAGACGGGGAACTAGAGCTGCCCATCTTGAGATAATTGCTACTACAAAAAATAATACACCAGAGTTTGATGACTCGCGAATGAGATTATAAGATGCAAGTACACCACTGGTAAACGTATTGTCCAGTGTAGTAATTATGCACCATAATTGTGGGTAGGGAAATCGGCAGTTCAACAACATAACCCACATGTTACCGCATCAGTGGAAGTGATCGATACAAAGAGAAATTGTTAAAAATGAAAGAAATGATTTCAAAAATTATCGTTGCACGTGTACAACAATAATTTATTCTAAAATAAAATATTCATAATAAAGTCATAATAAAATCGGGGTTGTCTCCGGGACAGCACCGGACGATTTTATTTTTACAGAGAATAATTTATTCTCTATAAGATTCCCTAACGCGTATGCCAGATTCTCCTGAAATCAATTAGATACGTGTTCAAGATGAACTCTTTCGTGTTTTATCCGCACATAAATGTGTGTTTGTGATTTTCAAATGTTCGTTTCGATGTTTAACTAACTATTCTTTATCATAAAACTTTTCAATAGAATAGAAAGAAAAACATCTGGGATATAGTCAATAATAGGGGTTGTGTCCGGGACAAACCGGGCAAAAATTATCTGTAGCGTCAGTTCCCACAGTTTTCTAGTTTAATTTTTTCAGTTTAAACAATAGTTTACTATTATTATTTTAGAAGAGTTATCGCCAACTCTCGTTCGTCTTTTTCGCCCGGTCTGTCCCGGACACAACCCCTATTATTGAATAAAACTTTTCGTCTAAATTTTGGGTCAGAATTTTTTGATATTTATTATATTAAAATAACTCGAATACTGTCACGAGTAGAAAGTTAAACTGAACATTCTTTAACATTTTTGTTTTATCTTTAGCCTACGTATACAGATTCAAACAGAATTAAATGATTTCTCATGAGTTGATTACATCAAATAAATATAATCCTACAGGCGTAAAACCCACGAGGAAAATATGAGATCGGGAATTGTAACAACATTATAACAATATATATATTAAATGGTGAATTCGGGACAGGCCGAATGAAGGAGACGAACCGAGTGGCTAGCTCGCTTTTTATAATAATATTTTACTATTATTTTAATTAGAACTGGTAATTGCGAAAAATACAGACAGTTCTAATTAAAATAATAGCTCACCACTCGGTTCGTCTCCTTCATTCGGCCTGTCCCGAATTCACCATTCAAAATATATATCATCCAGATGTCCTGACTAAAACCCCTCATGAATTATAACCAATACTTCGTAGCAGACAACTTACGTCTAACTCGTGCTGGCAGATTGAAGCCGACGATCCGACAACAAAAGATAAATCCTCAATAGGTGTCACTCTTCGATGTCACTGTCAATGTGTCCAAAGGTGGATCTCGTCGAGTTCACACAAAAGTAAAATCCAGAAGACGACGACTGAACGTTAGTGTTGGCACTGATGCTGGCTATTCAAACTAATAAATCCCAAACGACCAAGTTCTATGTTCAAGAGGTCTTGCAGCACACCGCGCTCATGAGCCAATGAAAGTTGTCTCTTCCGGAGCACTTTCGCTCCGACGCTCTCGCTCTCTTTCTCCTCCTCCTCGTGCGACTCGAGATGAAGTGATGATGGCTGCAGGTGATTCCATTCTATTTATATGTCGTGCACAGTCGGCGGCCATTTTGTTTCCTCCCCCTCACCAACACCACCACTCTCTCTCTCTGTATGGTCCAATTCATAGCGTCATCAACTCTCGCTACACTTTCGATGATGAACAATAATCTGTTTCTTGGCGACGGTGGTCATGACCAATCGAGAATTTGGGGGTGGCTGACGTCCCTTGTAACTCGTGCAGTCGTTCAAGTAAAAGGATGGCGCGAGTCGCATATGTGTGTGTGTGGGTGGGCACGTCACGGGGGTCTAACGCTATTCGCTCAAATCATTGTTGTACGTGATTTACATGGTGTAAATTGCCTCATCGGACCAATCAGGAAAATAGCTTTTAGTTCACAACGAGGTGGCCGCTATTTTTGCTCTTTTTTCTTGCGAATCTCACACCATATTGCACATACATGTGCCGCTATTTGCAGAGGTCATCCGGGTTAGTGATTTACTGTTGCCTGCCATTTCGAGACTTACAACTAGAGTGCGATTTCAATGTGGTTCTCGTTCTTCACGGCGCCGGGTTGTTAGGTACATTTGCTGTTCAGACGGTGTATTTTAACGTTGTTAGTTTGATGAATATCTCTCGCTGTAAGCGCTGAATGCCTAATCTTAGTGGGCGTTGTTGCGCCTCCTTATATTATGCCTATGCTGTTTATCGCATTTGGAGAAAGCGTTCGACACGCGCCGTTTTCTGAAATTCTGTGTCTTTGGGATGCGCTTCCAATATATTATTTTTCTCTTTCATTAACGTGAAATGTAATATGATTTACATTTTTTGACACTTTGTGACCATTCTCTCTGCTGCTCCTGCTGTAATTAAAATATTTCAATCATCACTGCAACATGATTTCATAAGCTGATCACATTTCTGACAGATGCTTTTTCAAGACCAATTAAAAAGAAGGGATTGAGGTCTGAAACAAATATGTGTCACCACGATTCTTGGGGTTACTATTCGTCGCAGCTCAGTCCCGGTTCGATTCCAGGTTCGTGATCTCCTCAACTCGATCACTAGGTGAACTCTCGAATAGTGCTGAATCACCAAGCGATTAGGGGTGCTGAATCGATAGTGATCAATGTTCATTACAATTAAAAGAAAAACAACAAAAATATATAAGAGGATTGCTTGGACTGCAATCAAAAAGCGACTACAAGATCGTCGATTAACTAAGTTTACATCTGATCTTCAGGTATAATAAATAATTTGAAAATTTGTGAAACACGCGATAAAACACTAACGAACTCACCCCACACTTTCGTCATTACCCGATAAATTAAATTAATTAAAATAAATAGATTTTACCATGCTTTCTGGTTATCAAGAGCTTTCGGAAGCCGCCACGCTTCCTCATCAGTTAATTTAAAAAAAATTATTGCAGTCCAATCAATCCTCATATATTTTGAATAAAAGAAAAACAATTTGAACTGAAATAATAAAGAGAAAGATTTTGTACATTAGCGACTGACTGTGGTTTCGGCGGTCCCGGGGTCGATTCCCGGCGCGGGCTCTCGAAAATTTCGATCCCGGGGAACTGGTCGTTCCCCCTCGCAAAGTGCCTAAGCACCATGAAGGGGACGTAACGCCTGTAGTGCGGTTGACTACAGTTGATTGAAAGCAAAAAAAAAAAAATATGACGTCTGGTGTGATACTCTGTACTAATCAGTAGTAATAGATTCCGGACAGCACCAATGAACGCAATTACCAGTTTAAATTAAATAATAGTAAAATATTATTATACTCTGTACACCATTTTCACTCTGTTCAAACTCTGTTCACCACTCTGTTCAAATGGTGCGAGTACACCATTTTTTATTCAGTGCTGTCCCGAATCCACCAATTCTGATGAAATAATAGACTATATATTTTTATTACTAGCACACTCAAAAATATAACAAAATAGGGCATAAATTATTATTATTTTTTTTGTTTTTATTTATTTATGTTACACATATATTTTTCCACGATATATACACATATTTAAATTTTTGAGCAACGTATCCACTTTTGCCATCACCACCACCACCACTTCCAGTTTTATTCAACTCACACATCCTGTTGACCATAAAAAAATAATTTGCTCGGTATAATACGTTTCGCACAAACACAGATGCCTTTCATGATGATCCGTCTATAGGGTTTGCATGACGCCATTCGCTCGCTGGCTTACTTGGAATGAATTGCCCCGGTAACATATTACGTGTTTCCGAGCCACCAAAAGCTTCGGCATGACCTTAAGTTTCGCCTCAGCCACCATCATCACCATCATCATCTCTTCTACCTTCCATCGACAGTCTCCACCCCGATGGCATTTGCGCTCGGTCTACGCAATAACGGCTCCCCCTCCCTCCTCTCCACCCCAATCGCCAGAAAAAAATAGAATGGGTGCGTTTTGAACGTGTATGATGCTGCCTATAAACAATTGGGATAGCGCTAAAATGTGCCTGACTCATCGCTATTTTGAAGGGATGAAAAATTTAATTGTAAGCTTTTGACCATGCTGGCCTTTTGACGCAGATGCGCTTCCAGAAGTTGTGTTGGCCACACTTAAACCCGTATGTACCAAAAGCACTTTTTTCGATAACTAATCATATAAAAAGTGCAGATGCACGCCGAACGAATAGCCAATAAACTGTCATTAACATGAAAGACTGATTTTCAACTTTAGATCGAGGAAACATGGACCTTAGCTTAATTGGAGGTCAGTTCCAGAAATCGAATCCGGGACATCCTAACCGCTAGTTAGTTGACTACTCACCCAACAGAATTTAAAGTGGTTTAATGTGGGTTGACAACTAATCCAATTCAAATTTATTTCTTGCCATCCATTCATGCCACCCATTGTATAAACGAGTCCTCATTCCTTACAATCTCAATTTAAAATAAATTTTTGTTACTTGTTTTTATATTCGCAGTCAAAACGGACTCCAATGGACAAAAGGTCATCGGTTCGAGTAACAGTATGTTTATATCATCTCATGAGCGTCGCGAATTTTTAATATAAAATGACTGATCATAGATCAATAGCCCACAGAGTGTATTCACTATATCAAACATAGCATTGTCCATTTTGTCTTGAACGAATGAAAGATATCCAAAAGTAGAGAGATGATGACCACTGATCGAGTTATATAAATGATTAACTGGAGTAATGGTTTGCTGAACGCAATCGAATTTACTACAGTAATTATATTCTCCATGCTATTTTACATAGCACATGTGTCGATATAATTCTGCAATTATTTCACCACGTATAACATTATCGTCTTTCTGTGTTAAACGTTATGTCCGTGTTTATTTGGATTGTCGAGTCATTAAACCATAGCTGTTTTGCGCCTGTTTTTGGATTGCGTCCAAAAAAACCATTTTTCCAGTTATTTATTTGAATGAAAGATACCTTCATTTAAAAATCGAATAACTGAATTTCTTATTATCGAGTTATTTTTCATAATGCGTAAGACCTTGGCCAAACCGGTTAGTTGTGTTGCTGAAAATAAAATGATGATCATTTTACTGTTTCCGCTAATTCACAAAAAAATGCTGTGATTCCAAAACAGATGCAATGTCACGTCGCAAAGTACCTCCTGCTATTCCCGGATTCCCTGGGGTTTGTATGAACGTTTTCCCCATTACCACAAACAATGGCCGTGTGCCAATCCATGGACACGCGCTACAAGTGATGAAAAGTGATTTGATGGATGGACGATGGGTTTACCCAAAACCCATAATTTCTGATTAGCCATTAATCACTCAGTTTTGCTACACTCAGAATCCGCAGTCACTCTGATAGCGAAACCTGGGCACGTATAGGTCCAACCCCGTGTCGGATCTCATACGTGCTTACTTGCCTGCTGCTTCCGGTGTCGCCGCTAGGGGCGCGCGGGAGTTATAAAAAGTGAAAGCGTAATGTCGAAGGGTCGACCCTCAACACAGCGTGTTCAACACCTTGCACCTGACACTTGCCGGGTTTTTTTAACATTCCCCAACGATGCGATGAGGTAATAATGCATCCCAGAAAAAAAAATTGGATAAAAATGCTATTTTTTATGCTCACCTTTAAATATCTTTTCGAAGGCTTCTCTTCGCGTCAAGGCTTATTCTTAATACATACAAATGTATAGTTAAGACGCGGCGTATTTTTTATTTCAAAATATTAATTGTGTTAAATGTTATTTTTTTAGTAACTTTAAATAAATATGTATGATGATTAAGGTAGAAAAAAAAGTAACCTCTTTTATTTTGATTGCCAGAACGTCGTGATTACCAAAACAAGTGTCCACAATTTTCGTGTTTGTTTTTTCTAAATGATACGAATCTTTCGTATTTGCATTTGTACTCGTTACCTTATCGACATAATTATACACCTTGTGAATTATATTTTAGTTATGTTTAAGCCAGGAAATTTAATCCAGAATTTTTTTTCCAAACAATGAATGACGTTGTAAATATGAAATTTTGAGCGCCAGTAAATTATGTTATCAAAATATTTGGGAGTTTCTTTTATTGTTTCAGTTGCATACTTTTTTTTGACGCCCAAAAAAAAAAATTGCAGGTGAGTAATTCTAGCATCTGAAGATCATTCTGAACTTTGATATATATATTTTTTTGTATTACGATATAAAGAACGGAATTGTGCGGCAGGTGTATTTTGAAAGACATCATCAAATGAGGTAGTCATCGTGATCATCGCACACAAGAACGCGTCAAGGGCAAATGGGAGGAGGCATGACATTAGTCCAACGGGCATTTAGTGTGGGTTCAACATCGCCCCATCGTACGATGTCCGGCTCAGCATCACACAAAGCACAATGGACAGCCACTGGACATTGAGTCATTTCATGTCGTTAGATGGTGAATCGTACTTGAGTTCGCGAAAAAAAAAATGATTCAGGTTGCAAAATAAATTGCTGACAACGAGAGAGAGATTTGTTCATTCGAGGATGATGCAATCACATCTTTAAACACCACCCATCTTTGATTAGATATTTTGGGTTCTCTTATCTTAAAAATCTCAAGACAATAAAGTAAAAAGTTTGTAAAATAGTTGTTCGTTGCAAATAAAATGGATGTAAAATTTACATTCAACTCAATTTACCTTCATTTTGCTTCGCCGAGGAGCTGCTTCTTTCGTCACATTATTCTTCTTCAGGCAAATGGGAACCCCACATTCGTCGATTCGAGTACAAGTATCTTCTAAAATGTGTGAAATTATACAAAAATAGGTTTGTTCATTTTAACACGCCCGCCATTCACTATGTCATGCAATTTCGCAGATAATAAAAAAAATTATGTTCCAGACAAATCGATTAAAACAGATTCTTGACACTCCTTCATGTTTTAGATTCGCCATGTTTAAGGCTTTGTTCCATATATAATTTTACACAATTTAAATTTTAAATCACCTGCACCATTGAACGACTACATAGCACTTCAAGAGGTAGGATTGATTTTCGACTTTCGTATTGATCGAGGCTCCACCGCACTACTGTGTGGGGTTATCTTTTTATGGAACGAGTTCCTATTGATTCGTAAACCCTTAATTGCTCAGAAATTCATTGAGAGTTACTTAAGTATAAGGATGCATCGAAAGCACGACCGAATTCAATTGAATTTGCTAATCAAGCTTGAACACAGCTGTGCCCCATTTTTTCGCCGCCACTGTTGTCCAGGCCTACATGCATTTTAGGGCTGTACTTTTATAGCCTATATATTAGGGTAGGTAGAGCCTATTTTGAGCACAATGAGTCTCGTGTTTTCACTACTGGGGTGGTGTAACGCCTAGTTTTCTTATGCACTTTCGATGCTCTTAAGCGCTGAACTACATCATCTACATGTACAAGTAATACTGTGTACACAGTTTTAGATTTGAGGGACTTCAGTTGTTCGAAGAACTTCGAAACAAACAAAAAAAAAATTTCAAAAAAACGATAAAGGTGCGCTATCATAAAAAATGGAAGTACAATTTGAACAGATGTGTTTATTGAACGGCGAACAAAATAATCAAAGCTACTATAGAAAAGACAAACGGTTCGTATTGGCGATTTGATGCCTGCACGAAGCATTTGGCGCATGCGCGATTCTGAAAATAAAAAATTACTATCCCAGCATGCAATGAATGCGATCTCATAATTTTGAAAATAAAAAATTATATTCTCATCATTCCGGAAAAAATACTATCCCAGCATATTCGACCACATCTTTGTCAAACACGTAAAACGAATTAAAAAAATAACACATTAATTAAATTGGTATGTTCTATCCTCCAGTATCTATCTCATGCATCTGTTTCTAAATTGTACAGAAATTATTTTGCTTAATCTTGATAATTGGAGTGAATGTAAATTTTACATCGATTTCCGTTTGAACAAAAAAAATGTGAATTTCTATTAGTTAATGAAATTACAAACATAACAGTTCCATTCTGAAACCACAAATTAAAAAAATTGAAAAAAGAAAAAGAAAATATTGAGACATAATTATTCAAAGTTCAATTTACACACACACGTAAAAGTGTTGATGCACTTAATTGAAAATTCTTTGTCATGTCTAATTTGCCCGTATGACCTACGAGCGTGACAAATCTTGAATACATGTGGTGGAGCTCCAGAGAACCAAAGAAAACACTGCCGATATATTTTATTTTGCCCAATCAACTGTAGTAAACCGCACTACAGGCGTTACGTCCCCCTCATGGTGCTTAGGCACTATGCGAGGGGGATCGAAATTTCGAGAGCCCGCGCTGGGAATCGAACCCGGGACCGCCGAAACCACAGTCAGTCGCTAAACCAACGACGACCCGTACGAATATTGATTTGGGCATTCGGCTACCGGTATTTCGCGCATACCTCTATCTGTGAATTGGAATTTGGCCGACGAAGCGCCACTAGCGGACACAATTGAAACCTACCGTCGTCTGTCATATGACGACATATGCGATAATGCGGAGCCTCTCATAAGGAAATATTCAAGTACATGTTTACTGTATTGAGAACATAAAATAGCGCTCACCATAATGTAGTCTGTCACATTAATGAACACATTCGCCTGACAACAGGGTATATTCCTATTCCCCCACTAATTTACCGACATCGGTTTCAAAGTGCATGACAAACATCCTCACTGCATTTTTCCACGTTTTATTAGTAATCGACAGTTAGCGAGATAGGTCGCACTACCCCAATGAGGAAGCACAAAAGATAAACCCCATTGTCCGCTACAGATACGTTTCTAAGAACAATCCCAACAAATTTAAGTAACTGGACGTCTCTATCAATTAACCAGCAAGTTGCAGAGCGCTTAAGTTTTCCTCGAATTTATGCAGCTATTGTTAAGGCTAAATTGGTGGCAATTATATTTTTTTCCACCATTACATCTTCTCTGTGGTAGAAGAGGCTGTACTCAGAGTCACTGATTTTAAAAGGATGAACGTTTGGAGTTGATTTCTAATTGATTAATTATACAGATGCATTTGGCGTGCTTTAAAAAACCATTGGTTGAAACCAAATAACACTTTTTTTGTTGAAGATACCGCAGATGTGAATTGAAACAAAATAATCTAGAAAACAACAAACATGTCAAAGCGGAAGTATTGAACAATAATTGCGTTTGTGACATATTTATTAAAATGCACAACATTACTTTTTATCAACTGGGGAAACTATTTTATTTTAATACCAATAGTTAACAGATGTCTAACCAAACATAAAAAAATGTCTTTGGAATTTTCAGCATTATGATTTTCTTAAATTATCGTCAAATAGCTTGATAACGGACTGGAATAAAAATTTCGACTTCCAGATAATTATCGTGACTTATGAAATAGTTGGAGTCATTATCGTCTCAGCTATTTGCGTACCTTTAACTTTCAAAACAAAGTTTAATCTTGATGAGCTAATAAAGAAATAGGTATATTCATCAATAGGAAGCGTCAACCAGCTGCTGTTGCTGTCTTCATGGTTTTAACCCATCCAAGATGTTAAAAAATCATATCTATATATAAATCAAGTACGTAACGGAGTTGCTTTCGCTCCTCATTGTCTTAAGAAGCAGAACACAGACTCTTTGTTGGAAGTTTGACTAGACAATGAGTAATCATTTTTTCTCTGTGATGATTTCTTTTTAATTGCTTCAGCAAGTTGTCTGTACGATGCTAATAGAGGTTTCTGGTGAGGGATTTACAACTATATCAGCAGGAGACATAATTTATATGCGTTTAGAGAGATCTAATTACTTAATTAATGCCGCACCAATATCCACGAGTTTGGCTTCATTTCACGTAATAGTTTACACGCGCTCCGCATAAATTACATGAAGCAAATTGTGCATTCGCGTGCGCGGAATACATTTAACCAAAATCCGAAATAATCATTCATGCAGCAAACGAATGAAATGATCAATTTCATTTGTTATTCTATTGAATTAATCTATACTATAATCCTTAAAGTTTGACTTTTTAAATTATTTTTAATATGTCAATCAGCCTTGGCGATTATTTACGAACGGTGTAACCAATCGCAATATGATTTTGGCTGCAGACCTACTTCCTATAATTAGTAGTTATTTGATATCTGGATTCCCGGTTTCATCAGTTTTTATTTTTCAGCAATCGCCATCGCTTTTCCGCAAAATTCAAATATGACGTCTCACACCAATAATTTACTACTTCCATTAATGATCCCGAATTACTAATTGCGAAATACAATGAATACCTCGGAGTACTATTTTACAAAATAGAAAACCAATGAAAGAAATGTTTCGGTATCTTAATTTTTAAAACAAATCACGTGTTGCGGTGCCATTGACATGATCATCGTTAAGACACTTCAGGAATTAACACCTAAAGTGAAATAACGATAAAATAACGATTCCATATGTTCCATGAGTTTCCATATGTTAAAAAGCGAGACTGAGCGAAACTGGGTCATTTCTCTAGTTTACTTGTAGAAAAGAGTTCCAATTAATCATTAATTTTTAATGAAGATACTAATTAATGAATGAACGGATTGAATTGTAATTTAACTGTCATTGAACTATGATTTAATGTTGATTATTGACATGCACATATAATATTGAAGACATTTATAAACTATAATTTTTATAGATTAGGGATGAGCGGAATGCAAACCCAATTGGCGATAAGATTTGGCGAAACACTAATAGTAAACTATAAGTCAGTATTGACTATATAGTCAATAGTAAACTATTAAAACTACTCAAATGAAAAACTTAAACTAGAAAATCGTGGGAACTGACACTACAACTGGGTTTGCGTCCAGCATTCCGCTCATCCCTAATCTATTTTCGAATACATTGACGTTTACCACTCTTTATTGGTATAATTTTTATAAATAAAAAATATAATAAATTGTGTTTTGAAGAAGTCGAAGTTGGAGTTGTTGTTTGAGTAAGCCGAATGCAGATAGAGTAAGTAGCTCATGCAACTTAAATATCCGATTCTAAGCTAAAACTCAAAACTTATGTTATCGACATCGTTTCGATCAAGATGTGCGCCATACATTTATCAAACGAAATTTGAATATCATCTTTGAGCTCCGCAAATGATAGACTTAGAATAGGATCTGACTTATTTATCTTTACAAAATACAACGATTAACCTAGTTTAGAAAAAAAATACAAGTTTAGATCAAAGGAAACTATTTGCTACTCGAATCTTGTCAAACGCTTTACCATTCTGCAACCGCATCCATGGCCACAACCGTAACCTTCGACCTCGACAACACGCCATCCACGAATGATTTAGTAGAGCCATTTTGATAGTGGATAACAAAGTGGAACTCAAACAGAGCATTGACCAGACATTCAGGTGTTTACTTGACCATATTTTAGCGCGGAATTGCAAAAGGGAATTTAGTCTGAACTATTTTTACGTTCAAATAAATATAGTATCTTTCTTGAGCACGACTCCACTGTTGCGTAGTGCGCCATTATGTTTTACATATAAACAATCTTTGCCTAAACAAGAAATATTATCCCGAGACCCTCGGCTCATATCAAATTGATTATTAAGGTAAGCGAGCTCGAACCCGTAAAACATTTGTGGCGGAAACGCTGAAAGGTCCTCAACCAAAAATGCTTACAAAAATCATAAATAAACTAGCAACAGTCAGTCGTCCAATCCAGGAACGGGACGTACAAAATTTGAATTAGCAAAACCTCTGCAGGTCTCAGGGCGAAGTGTGTGTGTTGCCCTAAATTTGCTGTGTATTCGTGAAGGCGTGATCTTCGCAGGGTCGTACGTCACAAAGGGAGTCCTGCTCGTGACTTGAGGATACCAATTACGTGTTTCCATGCAGTTTTTGTCAAACCAGCTTGTTTCGTTCTGATGGATGGTATATATATTCTCAGATCCTGGATCATGATTTCTCGGGCTAAATTTGGCAGGCAGACGCCAGTTTGTCATCGTTCGTCGAAAGAAAAAAACAACCACCACGTTGCGTAACATTAAATGTGTTCGGCGAAAGATAAAAAATCTTGAGAAAATTGCTAAAAAATTTGGTTTAAGATTCCGCATTGCACCATCATTTATTGCGACGTATGCCGTGGTTACCGACACCGTGCACGATTTTGAGCGTCTTTGTTATTTAAATTGCTGAGATTTATCGTTGAGTTTATTGAATAAAAATTTATTGCTGAGTTTTGGATCGGGCTTGAAATGCGATGTATCAAAGTTCCTGAAACGTTTGGATGTTTTACTTAGTGAAACTGACCATGAAATTGTGATAATCAAGATTTACATTGATGTGAGATTGCAGTGCCATTATTGTTGAGATCATCTAATTGTGTTCGAGTAAAGAATAGTTTGTCAAATATCCCTTCAAACTATTTTGTTTAATGATCGTTTAAATATTTGTTTAAAATCCTAAAAACTCGAATAATCCAATATTATAAAACAAAGAATTGGATTTTGGTGTGCAGAGCAAAATTTCAGAACGGCTCAATGAAATCGCATA
>JAQGBY010004623.1:0-16216 GCA_034698785.1 Mycogona germanica | reverse complement strand
GATCGAAATAGTTTTCCTTCCGATTTCCGGTATGGCGCAAGTCAAGCCCACAACCACTCCCCAACCGAACTAATATCGAGACCTAATGTCTCTTGCCCGAGATTAATTTTGATTAATTGGAGTGGGACGTGTGTCTCGCCCGTAAATTGGTTCTTTCTGTCGCCAGGCCAAATCGCCTATGTCGTTCGACATCTCTTACTTCCGTAAAGAAAGGGTGACCATTTAAGACGTTGCCGATCAGACACGACCAACTGCCAAGACACATCGGACAGAGGATGTCGAGACGCCGTCGTGACGTCTGGCGGCTCAATGAGGTTCTGACCGGATGGTCCATCATCACCTGAGTATCCGATAAGAACCATCACACTTGTGTGTGTATGTATAAAAAAATTGGAGGATTTGTGGACTGAGACGTGAACCAATGAGCAATTAAATTACTGTATCGCATGAATCCAGATTGTAGTAGGTCTATTGTATCGGTCACCTCGGATTTGTTAGGATAGTCCAGACATACCATTGATAGGTCTAATCGATCCTCTCTTTACGAAAAAAAGGGTTAGACGTTGTCAACGTTTGTATGTAGTAGTTGAAAGTCGGCGATTTTTTAGATGTCTCGGTGTTTTTTATATATGGGAATTCGTGCAAATACAAAGACTTCTGCTCCACTCTGTCTATTGATGTCTATGATCCAGCGCATTTAAACTCGTCGCAAATTGAGCGCCAAAACGTGTTGGTTAAGCACCGCTTATAGTCACTTCCGCTCCCGAGCATTTCCGTCCACGAGCGTTTCCGCTCCAGAGCATTTCCGTCCCCGAGCGTTTCGTCCCCGAGCATTTCCGTCCCCGAGCGTTTCCGCTCCCGAGCATTTCCGTCCCCGAGCATTTCCGCTCCTAAGTTTTGGAACGGAAGGAGCGCTATTCTCCTGAAAGACGTTGTCACTTCAAAAGCGTCCCTGGATTTGTGGTCAATAAAATCATAAATAGTTAGATTTAAAGAAGAACAAGTCAACGTAAAACACACTTAGCATATTTTTAATAGCTATATTACAAGATATTCGTATAATCATTCACTTGGCTTGCACAATATTAAAATTCTAGCGTGACTTTGCAATTATATCGTTTGATATTTCGTAGCGTTCGCTTTAATTCTTCCATAGATAGTTCAATCCTTTTTTATAAATCAATGTTATCGAGTGCGATCGATTTCAATAAATTGCGTTATACAATGGTTTAGATATAGGATGAAGGTTAACGAATGATACAAATTGATTAAGCTATGATTACAACGTTCGAAAATAACGTAAATTTGTTTTAAGGCGTGCGAGTAAACCGCACTCAACTAAATATTAACTCGACAAAATAGAATACAATAATAATTATAAATGGCATGTAACAGACATTACATCTGTTTCCATTAAAAAAATCATATACGAAGCAATCCGATTAATAGAGAAGCGTGAAAATAGCAAATCATACAATTTAACAAAACACGATTAATTAAATGGGTGGTCAGTAACGAATATGTTGACCTTTATGAAAAATGGTTACAAAAAACCGAAAGCAGCTCCAATTTCAAATCACAATGAAATATTGAACAAATTTGTTTAATGAAATGTCAACGGGCTAAATATTTTCCTTTGTCTTTCGAGTAAGAAAATGAATCAATTTTTTTTAAATAAAATTCAGGACAAATGTCGCTTTCTACAAATTATTGAAACCACAAAGCAAAAAGCATAACTCAACGACAAAATAGTTCTAGTTTATAACTAAACAGCAACTTGTAATAATAGCACCAGGTATTACAAGTTACACCTACAAAGTCAGTCAAATGATAATTTTAACCATGAGATTTCGCGGCCGTACATCATCAAAAAAATATCTGAGAAATGAACAAATGCAAATTTATTCTGTAAATTTGCTTTGTTATCCGGACAGTAAGTTAAGAATGAAGTACTATAAATGTGAAGAAAGGAACAGTCGTAACTGTTTTTATTTTAAATCACACAACTCAAATCGGCGGCCATCTTGTCTTTGTTGTTCTCGTAGCAGCTGGCCATCAATACGCACGCATTGTGAGCACATTTCAAATTTCGCTCGAGTAGATTTTTAAAAAAATCGTTCGTTGTTGAATCGACAAAGAGAAAATTTCGCAAAAGAAATTTTATTTGTCCAGTTTTCGTTATACAAAAACAGAAATGAGGTCCGGAAAGATGAATAAGAGAGAGACGGGAGACGTCGTTTTGCGAATTGGACGCTCGCTTTATTTCTTTTCTTTTTTATGTCTAGAGAACCGTGAGACGACGAACGTAGACGTCACCGTAGATCCGGACGTGATCGACTTCCGCCGGACTGCAGCGATGCGGGTACACGGCCACAGGTAGGTCGTTGACGGTGATGACGTAGTCGTCTTGGCGAACGCCGATCGTCAGATGGAAGGGCGATCCGACCAGGAAGGGGAAGCGCGAGACGGGGGCGACAACTTCCGTTCCCCAACTTCCGTTGCACTTGGAGTTGAGGACCACGCTGGGGCCCTCGTCCCAACGCGGGTTTAGGTGCAGTGCCATCTGGTGGACTGTCTCCTGCGCGCCACTTTGAAGATTAACCGCGAATCTGGAATTCAAATAATTACTATAGATTTAATAAAAATCGCAAATTGTAAAAACCGGACATCCCCCATTTTATAATATTAATTTCTATCTACTTGGTACCCCGACAAATCTTCGGCTCGAAGAAAAATCTTCGTCGCCCTGTAATTGGCTGATTTGATGACGTATCGCAATTTCGAACGCGTAACGTCACCAAATCAGCCAATCACAAAGAAAGAGCGACGAAGATTTTTCTTCGCGCCGAAGATTCGTCGGGAAACCCTGACCTAATTCTGACTCCATTCTAACAGAATGTGTGAAACTCGTAAGATAAGGAAGAAATATCGATACATTAAATAAGAAAAAATATGAAAAGCATTAGCATAAAATTGTCATTTTACTAAATAACTGTTACGGATTCGTGACACATTCACAATTATTTCAACATGACTGAAGATGGGATTAGCTTTTGCGCCTCGAGAGGAGTAATCAGTACTGGTGGAAAAAAAATTAACTGAGAAAAAGAAAGAGGAGGAAAAAATATATCCCCGCATCACAGACGAAACAAATTAGCAGAGAATATACGTCTTGGGGGGAAAAAATATATTTGTTTGAAGCATAATAGGTTTTTTCTAGCTCTCTTCGTAACGCAGTTTTTGATGACTTGAGTCGTCGAGTCGTATGTCACAAGATTACCGAGTAGGAGGGGTAGGGGGAGGGTCGAGGCCGCAACATCAACGGGTGCGGGTCAACTGTCTGGAACCATGGTTCCTGGTTCCGACAGATGCCCTCCGTGCAAGATGCAGGTGGACGCGTGGTTGCGGAGAAATGGACCATAGTTCTAGAAACACTGTAGCGCGAAAAATATGATTCTAGAGATGAAGAAGCTGGGATCGGGGTTATCATTTTCCAAGTGGACCTTACTCAGACCCTGATTCTGCCCAGACGTGTTAACAATACGAGCTTGTGACGCGATTTGGATTTTTATTGCGTTCGCAAATTTGAGACGGGCGCATCCACATTCGAGAACCCTTAGTCATTTCTTGTCGAAGCGCGGACCAGTCGATTCTGTTCATTGTTTGAACGCACCTCACTCAAACATACTAGGGTATGATGGACCATAAGAAATCGAAAACTGCGGTCAATTTAAAATGTGTTTTCAATTGTGGATAAAAAAAATTCCATCCAACCGCAACCGATTCAACCTCAACATATCCAACATCCAGTTATTATTCAAAAACACGTCCACTTTTGGTCAATATTTTTGACCCGAGACGACCGTCTTTGCTCGAAAAACAAACGTGATCACCTTCAAATGTGACCAATTTTCGACAAAAGAGATTGAGCGGCGAATAACGGTCAGCAAAATTTACCGTTGCCTTGACGATGTCACGGAAAGTGTATTACATATACTCATTGACTTTGCCGAAGAGGTGTGTCCTTCATTAACTTGTATTAGGTGTGCAGCCCCTGGAGAGACCACCAACCAACCACCGAAGGACCCAACTTCTATTCCTATGAACTAACTTCCAGAAATGACAGATCGTGTTTGAATTTTGCTGTAGTTCTTCATATTTATTGAGAATAAAACAATTGAGTAATTCAGGTGTTTCAAAAAAGTGTTTTTTCTCTCCGAAAGATCTTCAACCAGAAGAAGCTTTCTGACTGTTGGTGAGTGAGGATCTTCCATCCGCTATCAACTAAACAGTCGAATTCCTTTCACGCCCTCGTTAATACCACTGAGAATGAGCAAATATCGTCGATGGCGCCGACATAAGCCCCCAATTCGACGCTGACGTTCCTGCCCATTATGTTTGAAAACAGAGTCGCACTAATGCCAGCGCACGTAAGCCTTCCCTAATCCACTTTAAGTTTTTCAAGCCCACCTTTACGGACCGTAGATAATGAGGTTTCATTGAGGTACATCTGTACTATATACCTAGGCCACCATTATTGATCAGGCGGTTGTCGAGTTAACGATTTATTCTGTGCGGTGGCTTTCGGAAACGTTACTGCAAACTGTTTTTTCGTTCCTTGTTTTTTTTATTTATATGGCAAGTGCCAATTTGCGTTTCGAACCAATCATTCGTACCAATTTTAAAACAAATGACGCATACGGGGATTTGAAATTCGAAGAAAGAACGCCGTTTAAGGAGGTCGATAAATTGTAAATGGACGAGGATTTGTGATTCTCTAATAGGGTAGTTGCACTTTAAGCATCTTCAGGTTGCTTGAGAAATTTTAGCTGTGCTTGAGAATCGTGTCTATACAAATCATGTGCTCGAATTTAATTAGAAGTTGAACGCACCCACCCATGTATAAGTGAAATTCACGAGCACGATCAAAATGGGCAAACCGTCATTCGAGAGTGCCCAGTACTGATTTATTGAATGTCTAAACGCACCTTGCATCTTAAGGAAGGTGCGTTTAGACATTGAAACAGAATCGGCGCGTGCCGGTCGTCCATTCTTTAACAAGAAATGACTAAGCTCTCTCGAATGACAATTCCCCCATCTCAATTGTGCACGTGAATTTCAATTTTGTTTTAGAGGGTGCGTTCAACCTTTAATAAGATTCGAGCACGTGATTTGTATCGCTTGCGATGGGCACAATCTCAAAGAACAATGTGCCCCCACTTCAATCACAATTGAAAGTTCTCAAGCAACACGAAGCACTATAACTTCAGCTGTATTTTTGCCTTATGACCTTTACTATAATTGGTGTGTGTATTCCACAGTTTGTGTCGATCCATGCGAGGACAGGAAATAGTTCCATCTTGCAATTGGGCTTATAAGGATATCAGAATTCGAATAGGATGCATTGATTTTGGTTTGTCTCAATGGAATAATTTTCAAGTCTCTTAATGAGATGGCTATAATGAAACTTTGAAAGATTTAATTAAGACGGTGGAGAAACCAGCTGAGCATCGACGTCAACTTTACAAATAAATAGGTTGGTTAACTCATTCCATCACCACGTACAAAATGTTTCAAAAGGTCAAAAAGTAATAGTTTCCTCCACGACGAGGACCGTTTATGACGTCATCAACTTGAAATAAAAATTATTATTCCGAACTCGAGACTCCTGTGACCGAAAACTAGAAATTGCATCGGAAGCCGAAAAATATTTTACTGCAAAGCCTAGTTCGTGACCCACATAACATTTTCGCGACACCGCAAAAACCTCATCTAATTGTGTTTTCGGAATCGCTATTTTCGGTTTTCAGCCCCTTTGGCGAAATCTGAGGTCGCAACCGAGTAATAATTCGAAATGCGCAATTCAACGATCTACCTGTAGGCGACTACGACAGCAAAGAGCAACCATATCTAGGGGTTGGCCTAGGTTAGAAAAAAATCAATATGCTAGGGGAAAATGTCAGCCCTCAAAATTATACGACCGGTTTTCGGTCAAACATCCTATCGTAAAACATATATTGCTTTTGAAACTGAAACAAAATCAGCAGATCTCCTGCATATGAGCATTTGTCCGACACTTTAAACGCCATCTATCGAGCAACTTTGTAGTGACAACGTCCCATTCAATTTGACTTTTATCTTGTCTTCACCAGAAATGATGGCGCCTTACAATTTGTCAGCGTAATTCTACGCGGAAGATAAGCCAAATCTCCAGACCGTTTTATTCGATTTCAGTACGAAATGACAAATTCGGTTTGGTTCATAATAGTCTCGTAGTTCTTAGACACGCCGCTAGGTTTCGTTTGGATTGATGGTGGCGCTGCGTAATGCGACAATCCCTGACTGATCCGCGCAACTCGCATCCAATTTGCTATCAAGTTAGCGTATGTAATGCCAGGAATCCGTCGTTTGGCCTATGGTAGGCACTCACGGACTAGTGAATGTGCGCAGGGTTGCGAAAAATTCAACTTTTGTCGTGAAATTACGTTGTAAAAATCTTTGAAAGTTCCCGACATTACACAACAGAAGAAAAAATGCAAATATGTTGAAGGAAGGAATTTTCTTTTATATATAACTCGTTAGGTTTTAAAAAAAAGTGTTGTACGAGCAATTTTCTTTCCTCCACATTCCCTATTTTCTTCCCTTTAACTTTTCTGGGATCTCGCTCGACATTAATCATTTTCTCCTTTTCATGTCGTTGCGTCTCACCCTTTTTATAGGCGCAAATTGCGGAACCATTTCTGGAACTACTGCAGCCTGAAAAACATCTAATTTTAAATTAATTGAACATGGCTTATTTTATACTGAACTTGTACATACTACTTTTTGTTTAAAGTACCATCAGGTTCATAACTGGCTTTTGTTTTTTGTTCTTTTGAAACGTAAATAAATATTTATTATATGTAATGTAAATGTAAAGTATTCTTTCCCAGTTAAGAATAGGAGTTAAGAACTGGAAAAGAATAATTTACATTACATTACATCAATGTTTGACATTACATATAATAAATATTTATTAGACCTTAAAAGACCAAGTTCTCATTTCCACCTACACAGTTAAAATTCGAATCAAATCCATTGCACAACACATGGGCTTGAAATAAAATTTTCAAACAATTTAATTAAAAATTAATTGAGAAAGTTGTGCGCATCATAGAGATGCAGATTTTTGAAATATACAACTTTGCTGTTCACATCTTCTAAGCCTCCTAATATTATTTTATAATTTCCTGGATAACCAGTTATCGACTTTTATAGGAAATGTGAATTCGGATGTTGTATTTGTGCAAAAAGTGCTGCTTAAATTTGCGCATGAGCTAGACACGAATGACTCGCCCATTTTCTAAGGTGGTCCTTGCCACTTAATTTTTATTTTAAAGCCAATTGTCTTAACGCTTGTCGTTCGCTGTTTCACTCAGGTTGTATGCGGCGACCCATTCATGTAAGAAAACAACATTCGCGACAACTAAAAAAAATATATATGCAAATTACACATGTTCCACCTTCAGATTACAACTTTCCATTTCCAACGAAAAGAGTTATCCACGCAACAGTACATCAGCTGCATCATTTAAGCCAGCTCTCCAATTACCTACACCTTTTACCAACATTTAAGGAAATAAAAGGACCAAAGGACCACATGAATCAATACTCTCAGGTTAAAAGGACCTCAAACTATGCGCGAATCCGCCAATCTAATTAACAAGAATGTTACCCAGCTTTGCCTGGGTTGACAAATGTTATTTTAAACTAAAAAAGAATCATTTTAAAAATAACTACTTGATTATTTTATGGTTGTTAATATTGTTATTTTATTTTATTTTTATATTGAAAATATTATTTCGGTAACAATATGTGATTTGGTGTGCTTGGTTGGAACAGTTATCTGGTTTACTTGGTTGTCTCGTGAAATCGACGACGTCATGATTTTGATGTGAAGACGCCATTTTTTAAGTTTGAAGCGAAAGGGAGATTATCCAAAATATGGTAACGACTGGTTTATTATGTAATATTGAAAATTGAGATATGAAATTCCGTCGCTAGCGAATTATGGTGACGTACTAAGGGCATGTAAAATGTTGTGCGATTTCATTGAGCCGCTCGAGAGTTAGCCTCTGGACAGGAAGATCAGATTCTTAGTTTTATAATATAGGATACGCTTATCTCATTCTTTCAGGTATTTCAGTTCTTTGGAAAAATGGAAGAGAGTCGTTTGTATCCATTATGCTTAATTTTGTTTAAAATTCTTCCTTAAAATAATTATTCGTCTCATGGTCGTGAATAAATTTTACTATCTTTCTCTTCCAGCAAACCTTAAATCGAATTTTATTCGTGTCGTGTGGATTCCAAGAAGATTCCACAAGTCTGTGCTTTCTATCTGATCCCACACACACACATCCAAATACTCAACAGGCTCAACGTCTACGAAGCTTGGTTCAACGATAATCCATTGTTTCGTGGAATTTACTCGCACGCTCCACAACTTTTAATTCGAATCAGCTCGGCGTTTCGAATAAAATAGCGGATAACGAGGACCCCATCTCCACGTCTGCTGTTCGACCTCTGACCTCGTTGAAAACCATTTCATGTGCGAGTGAGATGATGGATTTTAGAACAATGCTCGCGCATATGATTTGGACAGGCAGATGTGGGGACGTTATACTGGAGTTCTGCGAAAATATGTTATAATAAATGTTTGTTCATCGTTGAAGTTGGCTACCTGGAAATTTTGACTAACCTAGGCTGCCTAGGAAAAAGATCTTTTACGTCCCGATATCGTACAGATTCGGGTCTTGATTTGACTTTCATTCTGAAAGAAGGCGTGTGAAGGAATTTCTCTCGTCCTAAAAATTAAGAAGGTGTCGCCCGGATTCGAAACCGCGAACCTTTCGGTCACTCGACACCTCTGCAAAAATAGGGTCAACTTGATTGCGGTCAACACACTTGGAATCGAACACTTGCATCAACTTTTCCTGAAGCTCCCAGGATCAGCTTCAAAAACCCCGTCAATAATGTTTTAGAGAGAGTCATCTGTTTTGATATCGAAGGCGTTAAATTGATAGAATCACATCCAACTATTAAAATAATATTCGAAAGTTGGGTGGAATTCGGTTCAACAACTTGACCTATTTCCTCAGATTCTTTATCCTCACATGAGCAATTTGGAAAGCGAGTTCTCTGAGACTTTGCTCGACTTTGTTCTCAGGAGGATCTGCATCCACAGTCGAAACGTTTTTCCAAAATTAAGCAACATCTCTGAGAGACCCGTTGCTACCATGACCATGCCTTCTTGAACAGGTATATTAAAAAAAATGTATTCGAATTCATATAATTTGTCACATTGACGACAGAATTTCTTGAAGAAGCTCAGGTTACGACGAAGATAATGTCGACCACTTAATCCGACTTTCCCGGAATGTCTGAGCCATGTTCGAGCGCTCGGTCTCTCGCGGATGGGAAAAGAGGATTGGACTTGTCACAGACAATATCTGTCAAACGATCATTGTCACCTACATGTAGACTTAGCGAGCACAAAGCGCGTCTCACCACTGTTAAAACACGTTTACATAGCACCACGGTAGCGTAAACGTAATTTATAATTAAAGCCCTTCCTGAGACGTGGCTGACATTTTGGAGACACCAGGAGTGGTGTCGTCGTGGAGAGAGGGGGGGATAACCAAATAGAGAAGAGGAGTTGGGCATTACAATTACTACACAAAGTCTGTTCGCAAACAGTGCAAAGTAAATTAAAACGGGACAATCTCACAAAAAATACAATACTTTCTTCAAACGGAACTTGGTGTAAAGATCAGAATTGCGAGAACAAAGCTACGGTGAAAGCAAGTGTTTCTGAGATAAAAGTCACACCATTTTTTTTCTGTACTTGATTCTCTACAGAGAATGAGGAGGGTGTGTGGGTGGTGTTTCTGTACCGAGTAATTGAAAAGTGTAATCTGTTGTTCAGTGATCCGTGAGAGTGCGATTTAATCGGGATCGGCTAAGCTCTGATGTCTAAATTTGTTACGACTGGGTTAAGAGACACTCGGTGGTGTGCTTAAAGCAATTTATAAATTCGCGCCGTTGAAGATATTTTATTTAAATTTCGTCACGCAAACGCAAGTTTAGAAAGTAAAATTTCAAATAGGTATCCTGAAAATATAATAAAACTACACGTATTTTTTTAAAACCAAAACGGCGCGGACAAATTGTTAAAAAGGTTACAAATTCAATTGAAGTTTTCATGACATGTGTTCAGATTAACAAAATATTTAAAAAATACACTTCAAAATTTTGATTCGCGAAAACCAGATTCCACTGGGCATTGGCAAACCGGAAATAGCCTTCACTAGCAAACATAGCAAATCTAGGCCGCTGTGCAGGCCGCTGTGCACCGAAGCATTGCGTGAAGAGCGCTCGTCAAAACTCAGGGGGAGCTTTTCGTTGGGAACGCGTCGCGTTCGCCTCGCAAAGACATACATTATATACATTATCAACCCCAAAACAAGATCTAAACAGGTCGCGTTAGTAAATTGAAGAAACGGTGAACAAGTACCTTTTCGGGTTTCCGTAAGGAACAGCGGCCAAAATCAGCACGCGCCCAGGAGCCAGGCCTCCGGGTATAGCAATGGATAAGGGGAGTTCCTGCAAACAAAATGACAATAGGACAATATGACCTACACATCCGTATACCAAAAAAACTGACTAACAAATGCGAAGTAAAATTGAACCACCCCCACCGACATCAAATAATATATGATTCTAAAATAAATATAGTAAATTAAAAATCATAAATATAAACAAATCGATAAAATTAAAATATGTATAGCTTTGAGAGCTTATGTTTGACTGAATCCAATCACAGGAGACGGTGGTATTGAGGTGTTACTGACCACGATGACCGATGCCCCTTTCAAAATTTCATTAAACGGTTTTTCAGCAATGCACCAACCGAAATCTCAATTATTCCAGAGGGGGAGGGTTAACTTAACACAGATGTCTTCCCCCATCCCCCCCCCAACTCGTGCCTAGTCACCAACAAAAATACAATTCTTGTGTTGACAAAAGTATAATAATAATAATATTGGATTCACCCCCGAATGAACACACTGTATGCTCCGACGAGCAAACGTGCCGGACTCGGGAAAACTAACTCGAGATCTGGCGAAGCAGCTTTCAAGTTTATTATGTTTCTTTTTCTTCTTCTCCATCTTATTTTTCTTTTCATAAGGGAAACATCTTGTTCCATCGCGATCGTTACTACAGAAGTTGAGCTAAGAGTTTTTGGGCGAAGCACTCAGATCTTGAGGCTGAAATGTGTATTTCGTGGAATACCATTCTTCCTCCGTTAATTATGGAAAAGAACGTTTAGAAAATATTATAAAACTAATCTGTTTTTGTTCCCGTTTCAGCTACATGTGACTGGATTTCAGTAGAACATATGTTATTGTTTGTTTAGTCGAGCGTATAAAGGGGTTCCCCCTATTGTTTGTTTTTAATCGATTAATATCCCGTTAGAGTTTCCGAGCAAATATTTTGAAGCCATCCATCACACGGATTAATAACAATGTAGTTAGACTGAATCGATCTGCGCGATATCGAATAATTGATTTCGGTTGTCCAGCGTGAGTCAGTCGCCCATCAATCGCGATGTGCGCATGGATAATCGGATTACAGAGACACTAACGGAAATATTAAAATTTTTAGAAAAAACCAGTCAAAATAAGCACTTATAAATAGTTTACTATTTTTCCGATTCTCGTAGCAACGAGTTACGTGAATTATATCACCATCGAGACTGGCTTGGAATGAATTACCACAACAGTGACGTCACAAATATAATGTCGTGTATTTTATGTTGGTCGAATAATGTATCGTCATCCCATTAGTAATTTTAAAAAAATACAGTTGTATGACAAACGGCGAAATGCCTTCTGACTACAGTTACGCAAAATATAATTTAAAAAATGGCGTTTACTACTCACAACATGTAAAACTTCTAATTGGACGTCGGAAGGATTTAACGTTCGAGCATCAATTTGGGAAGAAAGGTAGTTCTGTGTGGGAAAAGGGGAGAAGAAAAAAAATTACGTCAACACAAAAATCGATAAAAGAAATATTTGCGGTTGCGCCAAACGATTCTTTCGCCCGGAACAAATCAATAAGGACATGGGTTTGGATAGGAGAAGGTCGGAGCATAGGTTATTGCAATACAAAAATGGTTTCCGCACAGTTACGCCAATTATGTCATATAGAATTTCTTTACAGAGATCAGTGAAATTATTGATAAGCTCTTAAGCATGAAATTTAAATTAGTTGAGCCAACATAAAATTTTAGGTTCGACACACGACACTAACACGAAAACGCAACTTAAGAAATATCTGAGACGTCATAAATGTCTGAAAAAAGTGAAAACTTCAATAGTCTTAAATTTTAGAGTTAGTGATTTGTAGTGAGAGACTTACTGGTTGCGAGTCGAGGTGCAGCTGTGAAACGGCGACGTCTCCGTCCGTCACCAGATGAGAGACGCCGTCCAATGAACATCGATGATCGTAATTAGCTAAGTGTTTTCCATTTACCCAAATCTGCGGGACCAAAAAAAGCAAAACTATCGATCCGAAAACGGACAACAGGAAGTAACCGAGGTAATAACCGGCGGCGCACTTCGGCATTTTGAGCCGATTCCCATTTTTCGTGTTGCGTCGGATTAATTACGCGCGATTTAATTAAGATCCCGTACAGAGGATTTTCTGCTTCGGGGGATTTACTGCTAATAAAAGTAAACCTTTTGTAATGGAACCATTCGTAATTACTCGTTATAATTTTAATAAAGATCGCTTATGTTTGTCTGAAGGGTAGACAGTTGTGACGCTGGGGAGATCACGGGTTCAGTTCTCGGTCGAGACCTCTAGAATTTTTCGGGTGAGAGAAATTCTTATACGCGCTTCATGTGGCTGCCCCGTATTGATCGGCAATCACTCAATGCACGGTTAAGACTCGTAAGCACTTCAAAATGGTATTTCTGCGTTTTCCTTTTTCAAATAATTTCATTTTAAAATCATTAATCTTAACGAAAATAATTCCCGGAATTTTATGAAGATCTGTATGTAGGAAATTATTTTAAATGTTATTTATTTGGAATAGATTTGGAGTCAATAAAATGGCTAATATAATAAAGAACATTTTTTATACAGAACATTAATTTTGCTGTCACTTAAAACGAAATACGAATTTCTCTTAAAGAAATATTGCGTCGTTTAAGCTCGGGTCTGAGGAGGTTAGCTTTTCTTGGTGGTGGTCATCAAATATTTCTCGTTTTTCGCTTTGATAAATCGTTAGAGACTCGTAGGGATTGCTTGCCGGAAGTGGTCATATTTGTTTTAGGTGGTCTCAAATTGATACCGTGGAGCGCTAAATCGTACGGCGACAGCAACGCCGGCTGGCGGCCGGGACACTTGCCTTATAAAATTCGAGCAGAGCAGCGATAACGAGGACGAAAGTGTCTCCCTGGGTCAAAGGTAATCCGCCTGTCGCCTCCTCGGGACCCCAGGCGCCGCCAAGGCGGGTGTTGCGAGCAACACAGCCCGTGTCGAGGCGCGGGTTCACGTGGAGGCACAGATTGTCTTCGTCACTAGGGCCAGACTGCAGGTTCACCATAAATCTGGACGGGAACGAATGAAATAAACCGGAAGATCAATAGCCATAAATTGTGAAACAGCCGCACCAATTTGCCGAATGAATTTTTAATAGAATATCATAAAAGGTCATCCGAGTTACGAACAAAAACAAATCCTATTAAACAGGATGGTCCAGAGCGAACTTGACACCACTCCACGTACCTTTTTGCACCAGGAGGTGTTTGTCCCTTGAGGATTATTAAATCTCCTGGTCGAAGGTTATTGGGAATTGTAGCCGTGAGTTTCGTTGGTGGCTGGAGGTGATTAAGAGAAACAGAGACGCCATTTAGGGGACACTAATAATTAATGGAGGCAGCGACCCCAGGACCATCAGACCATAAATAATTCGTCAGCCCGGGGTATACTCACCAGTGCCATAGCGACATGAAGACTCCTGATCAAGACATCTCCTTTGACACAGAGATGAGTCACGTCCTCTAAAGGCAGTCGATGCTCGTAGGTTAGGAGGGGGGTGCCATTTACTACCACCTATACAGATACAAAATTGATTCGGTCAATACTTTCCAATTCGGAGAACCAAAATAAAAACACAATTTGGTAAAATGTTTGAGTTGGAAACATTAAAATAGAAATGAACATTACATATTTGGGAATATCAAAGCACAATTTCAAAGATTTAGGTATGTCATTGCCAAAGGCATTTTCAAGTATATCTGTAAACCGTTTATTGAGTATTTGGTATAATGTTGAGTGATTTATTTTAATTCAAATCTTCACATTTGTTCTCCCTTTAAATCAGAACAAAATCGTCTATCTGAAGAATCAATAACAATAAGTATATAAACTGTACATTATTCAAAGATGACATTATTTCAATAGCCGTATTCGTACAATTTTATTTTTTATTTTTTTAGTCACTGTAACACACAACAAAGAAACATTCATTCTTGTTCACATCAGAGCTTGTAATGAAAATTGACATTTTAAGATCGTCATACATTTCCGTTTATTCGATATAAGATTATCGAGTTGTGGCGTATCGAACACACTTAATAATTTGTGAACTTGACGGAAACAATTAAATAACAAACGATTGCAACGAGTTTGTTTGTTTTAAATCGACAGTGTCGCCTCAACCCAACCACCGTGAGTAAACTCTGTATTTAATAACGGAACATGCAAGTAGAACATAAAACAAATATCACTACTAGAAAACTTTCGGTACCAACTCACAACCAATACCAAAATATAAGTGAACGTTACCTCCTTGAGAAATGTAAAATAAACATGATTTTCTACACATCTCACGCAACCAAACGTTTATTTTATATCAGCTAATACTTAAACAAATCACGGTTATTTCACCGAAACAACTTTTACAAATAAATTTAAATTATTCCTAACTGACATACACAGACACCACAAAACAAATCACAAAACGAAATGACATTTAATCCATACATCCTGATACATGTATAGCAACAAGGAATGTGACGAAATTGATGTGATGTCGCATGTTTGATGACAAATTACCATTACGATTCTATTACAATTACGAAATTACTTTTTTAAAGATCACGCGAAGATGAGATTTAGTTTACAGATGTACAATGTGTTAGTTGTTGATTTGTTACACACGTTGTGGTGCATAATATAGAGCCGCAATGTTGTCCAAATTTGGTATTGTTTATCGTGCAGGGTACGTTACATGTACATGTAAATATACATGCTCCTATTCGTTTTGTTGGTAAATGAAAAGTCGGTCATCCCTCGTCCCCCCTAATAGCAATTGTGTGGTGGGTGAACATAGGAGTAGACGTGTAGTTGTTGCGTTTCGAAATTCTGAATGCGAGCCATGTGGAAAATCCAACAAAACGTGTTGTGACAACCGTGAACCAGTCACATAGGCGAACACATTCTTATAGGGCTTTTTCTTCTTCTTCATATTGGTCCGACCGAACCGAGTCGAACCGGTTAAGTAACCTCCAGTAGGGACAAGCAAGAAATTCTCGAAACAAATATGTCGGACTCGATTACAAATAGTTTTAAAAATATAATTAGCAATTCAGAATCTAGAGTGGAAAATGTCGCTGGCATCACTGGCAGAACGTGAGAGCGACGACAGCGCCATTTTGGTCAAGTGGAGACGCCATATTGGAATTTCCCTTTCTAATAACGGCAATGCTTAAAACTTCAACGACTGATATTTCAAGAAATACTGAACATCGAGATCTGAAACAACTTGCCATCGATGACAAATTACCGGAACTATCAACAGCCCAAATTTGATTTAATTTCGTTAAGCCGTTCGTAAGTAAACACCTGAGCAGACAGATTAAAGAAAGACATTCAAAAAAGAAAGGACCACCTTTCAAAATATATAATATTTTTGTTTTGAGAATTTTATGCCGCTCATGTAATCCGCCGAGTCAAGTGTTAGACACCTCAGTATAAAAACTTTGGAACATGTACATGTACACTGACAAACTGCTATTGATTTATCTTTTGCTATTTGCTAGATGAAACTGGATTTCTATACTTTGACGTATGGACCGGTTTCCTATATCAATTTGGTTCGAAA
>JAQGBY010004622.1:0-16216 GCA_034698785.1 Mycogona germanica | reverse complement strand
TGCGATTTCATTGAGCCGTTCTGAAATTTTGCTCTGCACACCAAAATCCAATTCTTAGTTTTATAATATAGGATTGGTAAATCGTTGCTGGTACTTAAAAAAAGGAATGACTTTTTTTCTTAGTATTCTGTACCACTACTCGCTGCGAGGAGCCCATATCAATTTCTCCATGTGAGAAACGAAAGTATAAAGTTGTACTCGCCCGCTACTTTAGGGCAGCACCTGTCACATTTGATTGGCTCACTTTCCTACTTCGCTCAGAGACCATATGTATGACGTCAGCGTACACAGAATCTCCTTTTGTGTGACGTCAGCGCCTGCCGTATGGGAACGACACACAAAATCCTGTTGGTCACATGTTCTTTCATAGACATGAAGAGGGAAATTCATAGATGATATTGTAATTTTTGTTTCTTCAAAATTACGGGTTCAACCAGATTTCGATTTCGGGTCAAACCTGGCCTTGTGGCGGTTTTAATCACATGTATGTTGTTTCGTAATATAAAGAATATCAGTAACCATAATATTCCGCTTACCAAGAAGAATTTTTATTATTATTTCCCGTCACTGTAGTATGCGAAAGACACATTTTCACCAGTACCCCGGGATCGAAATTATCGTCCCCCGCGCCCGGAAACGAACCCAGGATCATCTCTCGACCAACTGAGTTGCGCCGAATCTCGGACAGAAAAAATATACCATGAGTTTTTTTTGGTTAATCGTGTGATTAGATAGGATAGGGGCTTTGGTTGTGGGATCGAATCCGAATCGAACAGATCGATGTAGCAGGACAGGCTTTGTAAGCGAACCCCCAGCAAAAATAATGTATTTAAATCTGAACTAAAGAAAACAGGAATGAAAAAGCTCTGATATGGAAACCGGTATTCTTTATTTACTGGAATCAAACTCCTGATTGTCAGCAGATACGTATGAATACCCCACAATAACCTTAGGCGACTAGGCGTATCTCATGACCAATTATACATCATAGAGGCGATAGTTTCATATGGACTACATGTATCGATAGTCAGGTCAGCCAATTTGCGAATTTCATGTGTGACATTTAATAACATGGGAAATATTCGCCTTCCGAGAAATACGTGGTCCTCTCAAACTGTCTTAACGTCGTGCCCCTTGAAAAAATGTGTCAACTTCGTAACAAACGTATCAAACACTATAAAACAAAGTTGGTGTTTCCTGTCTGAGATTCGCCAGCTCTCCAACTATGACATGTTCGCAAACCAAGGCTGACAAACTTCCTTGATGAATCGATAATTTTTTAGACAATCGCCCCACAATATTTTAGAGGTTCGCTCCTATGACTTGCGTACCTCGCATATAGGGCATCCCTTGTCATCCCAGTTCATTACCGAACAGGATGCTGTTGCGTGGACATCGTATCATGTTCCCATTATCAAATTGAAAGCAAGATGAGATGATATTGGCTCGACAACAATGAATCTTTATATGGCCATAATAGCCAGCGTACACATGTGGCAGACCCCTAATAGAAACTGACACGAAGAGTCATTGCCTCCTAAGCCCCTATACGTTGGCGCATCGAAGCTAAGATAGGTGGTAATTCTCAGAACAACGATATCTGGAAAATGTTTCCGGTAAACCCATTTAATCTGAGGTCGAGCAATCGATGATTCAATGGTCAATTGTTCCAATCTAAATATATATATATATACAGGGAGAATCTGAAAATATGGACCCCCTTTTATTATTTTTAATAAGTCGGTCAAAAATAGTCCGAAAGATGCGATTGACTTGAGCATAATTAAGACAACTATCGAACTCCGAGACTCAAATTTTTAATGTTTTTAATTTTTCAATATTAAAGTTACGATTTGACGGTGGCGCTTGTCGATAACCGATTATCTCTGCAATACGTCACTTTGTAGCGCGATTGCTCAACTCTGCTGAAAAAATGCTGTTTACCTAAGATAAAAATGCGATGAAATTCCTTCGACATAACAATTCTGATGCCAAATGACTTCTTAACGAGTTTCCAAACAGAAGACGGCTTTTAGGCGAATTTGAAGAATGTTTAGCGAAAGATAAACCAAATCGAGGCTGTCTACCTTCGTGAAACTTCTGAACGATCACAGTTTACACATGGAGCATCGGTCTGGTCCTTTTCCGGATCCTTTGTTCGGAAAATCGTTAAGAAAAAAGGCATTTGGCTTCATAATTTCTTGTTAAGTCGCATTTTTATCTTAGGTAAACGGCATTTTTGCAAACGCACTACGCAGTTGCGAATTGCATAAGAAATCGGCAATCGACAAGCGCTACCGTCGAGGCGCAACATTAGTAGTTAGAAATTTTAAAATTGAAATTTGAGTCTTGGAATTTGAAAGAAGATTCTGTTATCTTAATTATCTCCAAATTTCATAATAATCGTACTATTTTTGACCGACTTATTAAAAATAATAAAAAGGTGTCCATAAATACAGGTTCACCCTAGAGAACAGTGAAATATTTTTCCATTGAATAAAAAAAGAAAAATTACTTTAGTACGAAAAAATATCAGGCGTCCACCGACACCAGTACGAAAAGGCATGACGTTTGGGTCTCAGGTGTCACTACCCGATTTTTTTATTGCGCCGAACGCAGAAGGATATTTCGACTATGGCGTGTTTTTACCTGTTGCGCGATTGCTACACTACGCACGAATATATATTTTGCGTAACGTTAACCTTGTTTACTGTTATTCTCTGGGCTTGCGTAACCAGATTAACTACAGATACCAAAAGCAATTATAGATGACCGTGGGCTGTTCGGAACCATATGGGTTATCCGGCGGTGCAATGCTTGTACATAATATATTGTGGTATTGACTGTCACAGGACTAGTGGCTCTTCTCGGTATCACTAGATGGCGTTGTTGTTCTCCCTTGATTTGGGACAGACGTCTGATAGTTACCGCATTATATTTATAAAAATTTTAAAGAAACCTGTTGAGGGAAATGTTTTAATGCTGCAACAATTATTATCATTTTGTGTCAGACGCTCATTTTACATATCAGAACTGAAAGGGTTGAGTGTGTGTCAAGTAAGCAAGCATCATATTCACCAATGTGCCCCTCCGTTATTGATGGTGGTTGTAAAAATGTCTAAATAATTGAGGTAGGCGTCAAAGAGTAAGTGCCCGTTATCCATAAACATGTAGGAGTTAAATGGCTATAAGCACTTAAAATTTGTTGATTTAGTGTCAGAGAACAGGCTGGAAAGTGGGGTCAACGGTCAGCGGCTTCTGTTTTCACTCGAGCCATTATCGTTTCGAACTTGGCTTCATCAGAGAGCCATAACGGTAACATAAGCCATCTGCCTCACCTCCACCATACGCTCCATACGCTTAAGCAGGCAGTAAAGATGGCAGATTTCACCAATTCATGACTTGTGTTATGCTAAAGAACTGGAAATCCAGGAAGTAGCTCTTGGAATTCTAGTTATTCGGGTTTTTAGGACTAGGTGGAGCTGCGGTAGATGCTTGTAGCCTTTTCCTTGGTTCAAGATTGAATGGACACATTTCGCTTCCAGGTAATATTGCTTTCGTGCGATAGGATAATTTAAATTAAAGATATTATCAGCTCAACTTAGCTAAGATTGTACAAATGAATACATTTTATAATACGAGCAGTATTTTTCAATAATATTTTTTTAAAAGGCCACAATTAATAATTACTTCCAAATACTTCAAATTGCTTCCAATGGCAATTTTGGATACGTTGGAGTTCGTGCTTTGATGGTTCACGATAATTTTATTCGATAGTAAAACACTGACCGTAGATGGACAACAGCTTATTTTTGTACGCGTATAGCGGGACATCGAGTTTTCACTGATAATTATAAGGAACTTCTTGAGAGCATATTTCATTGAGAATAAATTTGAAGGAGAGAGGAAGAGTTGTCCTTTACTAGCCTAATGCCACGGACCATATATAAATTATTATCGGGCTGGCAATTTTTGAAGTTCAAATAGTTTAGATGCATTTGCGACTATTGATCTGTTTTTGTACAATACGAATGGCATATTGATTCTGGGATATGCAAAACTACAGTAAGTCGCACGTTGTTTGTGCTTTCTTATTTAAAATAGTTTTATTAGTCTGGAATAGCGATCTGGATACGGTTAGACGGTCAAACGCTTTGCTACGATTTTAATAAACATACGATTTGCCATTTCACATGCTCGATAAAGAAGTAACGTAAACATAACATTAAAAATTAACCATAATTACCGGAATTACAATATTGAACCAACATGTTACTTCCTATGAATTGTAATTGGCCGAAGGATAAAGCATCCACGTCATAACGAATTCCACTTAACGCCTGTCAATTGGTTTTTAGTTTCACAGGACCCCAGAGGGACCCCACACTAGGAGGACTAGGGCATTGAAATTTAGAAACACTTATATAAGACTTTTGTGCAAGGCATTTTAAAATTTTATGATGACTTCCGCGGAGGGCGTTTAGAATCTTAATAGCCCATTAAAGACAAACTTTTACAAGAGTCTGAAATAGTTGTCGAGTGCCAAAAACTTGAAGCGTTCAATATTGCAACAATGACCTTTTTTAATGTAGGAAAAGTCGATAGAAATGGCGTCTACGCAGTCAATTTTGATATATTTGTGTGTCGCTCCTGATATGTGTCCTTGACCTATGTCTAGAGAAAATTCCGTAAACCTGTCAATGTCACCAGCAGATTCAGTATAGGGGCTACTTAGAGTAATGAGCAAAAAGTTGTTCCGTGCATTAGATCAAATGTGAATTTGTTGTCCTGCATGGGACTCCCCGTCCCACAGAAGCCGCTCCATTTCATTAATAGAGTTCAAGAGCATCTATGTTTTAAGACAACTCTGCCACGCATGCACTTGTAACTAATGGATTTGTCTTGATTTATAAGCTCTCTGTGCCGAGGTAAGGGATAATACAATATTGAATATTTTGGCTAATAGCAATTTCATGTTTCGTTTTCTGAAGTGGACAGTCATGCGCTTATGGCTAGACGGATGGGTCAGCGCATGTACGCCAAAACTCCAGAAAAATCACTATTTCACTACCACATTTAGCCGGTTTTTGAGAGGTTGAAGTTATTGATGATGGTATAAAACTAGTTTGAGATGTTATAAAACATTAGTTCGCATCGTTGGTTTAGTTCGACATCTGTCTTGGCGTACTGATGCACCCTTTTTTATTTTCTGTTGGTATGGTTTCTTTAAATGGTCAGTTAGACTTTGGCTGGTGACGACAAGCTGCAATTACCCCCTCTATAGCTGCTTAGTCACCTCAATCACAATTGACCGCTAGGAACACCAACCCCCACCAATGATTTGAATGATTCAAATGATTTGAATTTTTTCGACAGTTTTCATTCATGCGCAGGGTACGATGTCTTAAGAGACGTTACGGCTTTTAACATATTGGCGAAGATATTGCTACCCATTTCTATGACGAAACTGCAGAGAGTATATAGATTCTCTATTTAACACCGGGTGCCGATGCTTCCCTCTTTTCTGGCCCAATTCAGTGTAGTTCTATACCCATTTGTTTGAGTAGATCTTTGCTTTCACCCGACGTCATTTTTCATAATTGCACTCCCGTCCGCGTTCCTTTCATCGCCAAATTTATGCGCCTACGTCGGTAGCCATAGCAACCAAATGAGACAATGTGCATGCATATGGATAAATACAGAGTACACTAAGACATGACTCATAGTTCAAGTGAATCTTCTTATGTTAGCGATTATATTAGTCAGCGAACACGTACAATAAGCTTCCTTGTTAAGAGTCTACGGTTTTCTTCACTAGCTTATTAATATTTACCGTTATATCACTTCCAAAATATTTTTTGGGATAATCGTTTGAGGTAATCGAACCCTGATTCTGGTCGGAATATTCATATTAAAAGTGACGAGAACATGGATGAAGAACGTGAGCGTTAGGAAAAAAGTCGAAGACGACATTGCTCGAAAAATGGTCTTGTGCGAATAGCCGATGCGTGGCCGTTTGGTGGTCAAACAGTGTCAAGATGTTCAAGAACAAGAGTTTTCAGAAAACGTGTGAATGGCATAGCAATTTATAAACAGTAGTGATGAAAAACTCACGATTTAGGCAGTTCTTAGGAGGATTTAACGTTGCCAAGATCACGAGAAAATCGAAACTCATTTTGCTTCTCACCATTTCATCACAAGTGATTGATTCCTCATAGCGTCCATGGACGTTAAACTAAAATTTGTGCTCTAAATCAGATATTATGTTAGAGAGACGTGAGTTTGGCTTAGCCACAAGCAACGAGATTAGAATGCTACACGTGTATACCTTTTTGTGCGTTTCAGTTACTCAATTGCCCTGTGGTGGCGATCCAGGGACGAAGTTGGATAGAGAAGAACTATCGAAGATACTGTCAATGGACTTTTTTATTGATATTCCTAACCTATAATCGCGCGCTAGATTCAGATCGGACATCCACGTTATGAACATGGTTATGGGAGGTCTCAGGAGGATATTAACGGCCCATGATTGATGTCGCATATTCCATGTCGAAAAATACATTATTAAGCGTTGCGTGGTGGAAGTTTCTTGCAACGGAGATGGTATCAGACTTTAATAACATTTGTGAGGAAATCGAGAGTTGGTGGTGGGGAGAGATATGGTGGATAATACGATGGAAAACGATGGATTCTGCGTGATCCATTCACATTGCATGCACTTGTTGACAGGTTGTATGATGGAATGATTTGGGATTGTCTAACAGGTTTGTGAGAAACGAATCACCTAGCTCACTCGGTCGCTACCAGAGAACGCCACACACACATTGGTGTGTAAATAGTTTAGATTTGTTTTATCGAGGTTGTCCCAATAAAGTCGAGGTACGAGTTTGTCCCAATAAAGTCGAGGTACGAGGTTGTCCCAATAAATTCGAGGTACGAGGTTGTCCCAATAAAACGGATTATTATTATTTTAGAGAATGGACATGAGGTTCAATAAATGGGCAAATAAGTTATAAAACACTAAAACTTGATCAGTTTTATTTTTGAATGACTTGTTAGAATTTCATTTCCCGCATATAAGTTTCGCCACACTTTAATCTTAGTTTTCCTTGTCCCAATGTATAGCCGATAGTTAACGGATGACGTCCCCGATTGGAAAGGTATATTATCCTTTCAGAATTGCGCCCCAGGTGCGACAGTCGAACTGATCAGGTGGGTATCGTGGGACGCCTCACTTAATTAGTAGGTAAACAGTGTCGCCTGTTGACTCAATCTGACAGTCCTGGCAATCGTAGAAGTTGCATGACACGCATTGAGTCTGATCGTTTCTATACAGCGTAGTAGTGTATAGGATGTGGCGCTGTCGTCCCCAGGGTCTACATGGGCATATATGGCGCCCTGGGCAAAATGACATGGTCTTCTTTGACACCTGCTTATTCAAGTTGCAAGATTATGTGCGACTTTTTATCTTGGTGTTTCTGTGAAAATGCGTTCGTTCGAACATCACATGTTGAACCCAAATGATCTACTCAATTAGCTGAGTACCCTTTTTTTCTCGAAGTGGGATGGGTCCAATTTATTTGTATTTAATGAGCCGGATGGGTACAATTTGTTTTTAATTTACTCTCGGACACTACTGGATCTGGATCCAAAAATGAACGCATATTAAGTGGTTTATTGAAAAGAACGTTTGTCTACGGATCAAAGGGTTGTGGAACTTGTGGGTTTGAACTCAAATCGGAAGCGGACTATTTGATCCGACATTTTGGTTGGGGTGGTTTACGGTATGGTTGTGCCCTGGCCAGGTGCCAACATCAGATGCATCCAAGTGAGAAAGACAGCGGGCATCATCACTCATGTGCTTCCAAGGAAACGCTTCGTTAACTTTCCAATCAACACTCGAGAACACCGGCCCACACCAAATTTCGCATTAACAGCCTGTTTTCTCGGCTAATCCCTCCTCCCCAACCCCTTGTTATGACACGTGACATTCTGGGAAATTAAACTTGTGGAGTAAAAGCTTACCAGCCTACACAGAACGCGGGGGCCGTGTTTAATAATTAAATCCCGATAGCAGAACCGATAATTTTCCAATGACGCTCTACTCGAGTTGATGATGTATGCACTTTATCCTCGCAAGGAACTGCGCCTTTCTTGAAGTTTCTCAATACAGAACGCAAATCGCAAAATTGTAAATTCAATTTCTAAAAGAACAGGTACGAAACACAAAGTGCCTAAGCACTGAGAGGGGTACAGAATCTTCCTGTTGTGATCCGTCACTTCAGTGAATTCATCATCATCATCATCATCAAATTGTGGTCTGCTTTACCAGTGTCCATGCTGCCCCTGATTAATTAGCAAACACAGCTAGTTTATGTGAGAATGACGCCGGGGCTGTAAAAGCGATTACGTCCCCAATGTAAGGGGGTGTGTTGACTTTGTCTTTTAATAACTGGCGCTTAAGCTTGTCACATAGGCAGGTAGTTGGGGAGGTGCCGTGACCACGGGTTCAAATCCCGGGACAAAACCTTTCCTTCACGTACCATCCTTCGGGATGGATGTCTAAAGCCGGTGTTACGGTCACTGACGCGGGCCACAGTCACTGACGTCACACATATGGCTAGGGAAATAGGTCTCGAAACGACGCAGCAGCGACAGAGAATCAGATCCGGCAGATATGTCCTCTGGTTGCCGGAGAAAATATGTTGCTGCCCCAGTTGCAAGGCAATCACACAACACACTGGCTAGGCTTTGTTTTATTATAGGATAATTGAGGAATCCAGTCGACCGGGTTATTATTTCATTAATAGGCGGGATGACGGCGGAGCCTCGCTAACGTTGTCTTAAGACAAACAAAATCACAGATTTCTCGGTTAAATGGTCTGAGCCAGCCATTGCTAGTCTGACGATTGAAAAGCGAACCGCTTACTTCATCCTCTTGCTGAGACCCATCATCCCAAATTGTGAATTTGATTCCACATTTTACAGCACGGCATCACGTATTCGAGTAATTTCGGAAGAACTGCAGACGTGAGCTTTTTTACGTGTCGTGCCAAAAAATGCAGGCCCCGGTTCTGCACGACACGTGTAAGCTCAGCTGGCTGGAGGACTGATTTTTGTGTCACGGCGATCCCGAGTTCGATTCCGGGGTCTCGGAAGGATTCGCTCCATGAGCGTGACGATTAAAACATCTTGGGCTTATAATCCGATGTTTACCGTTCAGGCTTCTTCTTCCTACGTGCTACACCCCTAACGCAAAAGTGGTGCGACCATGCTCGCACCGCCGGAGACTAGAAAACGATGGGCAAAATCGATCACACAAAAGCACTAACTCTTTGACAGGTTTTACACCGTACCCTGTGATGTATTAGCGCGGTTTGCACCGGGAAATACCGCGGGGAAAAATTAAAAATTCGCGTAGTTCAGGCGACAGGAGAAGATTGGCTCCTTAGGAGCCGATCTTTCCCGGTGTAAACCGTGCTTACTGTTGTTGCCGATGGTGGCGCTTTCCAGTGACCAGGGGTAGAAATTTGTACATGCCGCGAGTTCAATGTTCGCGACATTCTGAGAATCGTTATCCCAACATGCAATCTTATATTAAAAAATAGGACCTCAAAAGTGTCCGTTTGGGAGATAACTTACGAACGGCTTAACGGAATTAAATAAAATTTTACCTGCAGATAGTTTCTCACATTAGTTGTCTAGCGACGACATTTCAGAACTCTATTTTCAGTATATCACAATTTAATTAACCGTTTAAAATGTCTTACAAATCAACCATTCGCCTGAAAAATGAAATATGGCGTCTCCACATCAAACGAATGACGCTGTCGATATCACGTGAAAACAAAGCACACCAGATTACAATTCCAACTACACGCATTTCTATTTACCAGAATAATATTTTCAATATAAAAAATTACCATTACTAAAAACAAAATTAATCAAAACGATATTTATTGAATGACGATAATTATATAAATTTAAAAATCTCAAGATAAGGCGCCACAACATGACGTAACACACGTGACGAATGAATATACAACTGCAGTGTTACAACATTACTCATGCACAAAACAGAAATTTAAAAATAAATAGAAAATCCTTTCGCAGCAGGGCAACATTGCCCGCTCTAGCACGTGAGGGAACAGAGATTTAAAATATTTAAAGATTAATTTGTACTTCGATCACCATATTGAAAGATTACACGATAAACGTAAAAGCGATAAAGGTAAACATAAAATAGCCATTTAATTAAATTCAAACAATTAATCAATATTTCATTTAGGTTTACTCTTAACCCCGGCAAAGCCTGGTAACCTGCTAGTAGTCTAAAAAATAAAAACGAAATCCAGAATCTCCACCACGAACTTTTAATAGATAGATATCAGCGCTATTTAGTGATCAAATTGGATAAGAGCATCGCCATCCTCTGAATAGCGCATTCGAGGGGTCACCGAGGACCAAATAAATCCAAAAATGTTAAAATCGAAAACCGACCACCCGATTGACTAACAACATTCGAAAAAAATTCAAATTTCGTCTATTTCTGGTAACCGGCGTCTTGCAGAAGGCACTCACGCACACTGAACTAAAATATGACGTGGTTGAAAATCTGATCGCACCACATTATGTCCACCATGTTTGAATGTGTACCGATTAAAACACGCGTTTCGCACGTGCGGGAAAAGATGTTCTACAATCGAATAGGGCGGTTCGATCGGATTAAAGAAGATTAGCCGGGCGCGCCGTATGCAAAAGTCTGTCCTTCGGGGATTTTGCTGATGTTTTTCCAACGCGTAATCTCACCTCCCTCCTCCTCCTTCCCCCCCCCCCCCCCCCGCCGGCCCCGACTTGGCTGCGTATCTGCGTACAGAGGTTGCAACGTCGGTGATAATAACAAATTAATCAATTTAGTCGCCGGCACCCAATATACTCTCGTTTGTCGGATTTTCGAACACGACAGTTAATACCTAGCGCAGATAAATATTGGGCGTGTGCCATAATTAGGGGACCGGGTTTGTTGGTACCGTAAGGTGGCTTCTGAGCATCCGAACACTACTTTTTAGAGTCATGTTGGCGTAGAACTACGTATTTCTCCGGATTAGATGCCGGTAACTTAGCACCATCACTTAATAAACACTTCCGCAAAAGAAGGGCCTTCTACCCTCTTTGCAATGAAACAATTCAGAAAGGGACCGCTCCGAGAATTGAACCCGCGACCGGACATACATCACAAATTTGCGTTTCAAACGATTGGAGCTAAGATTTCAAATATTTCATTACATCAAATTATTTCCAGCTTGTAGCGTTCAGCCGAAACAATGAAACCGAGCTGGATTTCTATGAGATAAAAATAGCGGGACCCTCAATTCTCCAAACCGTTTCAAAAGATTAGCAAATAGAAAAAAGCAGCGTTAAGCCAAACATCTGCATGTATCTTGTTAGGAATGCCTAAAATGTAATTACATTTTTTTTAAATAAAAAAAAAACAAGCTGGAACTTCAAAAGGAATTTTCCAATTGTTAAACATTTTTTTTGCCAAATAGCGAGTTTTATTCTCATTCCTAAAAACATACATGCACGGAATTTAGGATATGCTCGTTCGTATCCATGAACGAATATCTCAAAGGGTATGGTAACTTTCTAGTTTGTTGTCTTGTCTTGTTGTCCACACAGTTTGTGGAGTGTCGAATAATGTTTTATTACCGACCCGTGGTAAATGAAAGTCGAGTCTTTTTTTATTTTCGTTTCTTTCAAATTCACCGACTGCCTAGTTAGTCATGGGTAACTAAAACAAGATGGGAGACATTGTACTCTGTATATTTGAAATGGAACAGTTTGAAATGGTCATGTTTTGTTATGATTAATTCAGGACGAGAAATTTGTCACCGATAATGAAGAAAACGAAATAAATGGGAACGTGTTTTTTCAATTGCAGCGATGACACAATAAAATAAATTGCTAATTACAATTATTAATAATTGTACATCTCCTCGGTTTATGATATTTGTACTGAATATTTAAATGGCATTCGTAGCCCTGTCGGTATTGCGACAGACTGTGGTTCGGCGGTCCCGGGTTCGATTCCTGGCGCGGGCTATCGATTACTCGATCCTGGGGCACTGGTAAAAATTTGCCCATTACGCTGTTCCGAAGCACTAATAGGAAGAAACTCCTTCAGTGATTGAAATAAAAACAATTTCAGCTTTTTCCAGTTTTTCATCAAGTAACTATTACACTTGTATGTCGAATGGAGCCCTCTGGTGGCGTTCATTTGATCGGTCCCTTGCAGTTTAAGTTGATCGAACGTTTTTTGGACATTCGTCCATTAAGTTATTTCTCAGCGCTCTTAGCAGTGAATTGGGATTTAGAGGACTAAGTACAACTAGAGGCGACAAATGCACCTGCCACCACGCGTACCAAATAGCAGAATGTGAGCCGTCTACTTGTAGTGAAAAAGCGCATCGCCTATATTGGTGTACCTGAAATTCTTCAAAGAATCTCGGCGGCGAACGAAAGACACTCTAAACTTGTTAAAAGTTAAAAGGCATCAATTTCGATTAAACATTCCAATTGACAAACAAGAAGGCAAGTTTGTTTTTTTCAAATGTCATCCCCTAGCAAAAAAAAAGTACGTGTGTGGATATTTATTGCCTTTGAAATAAAGGTCACTCTACCAATATCGTGGTACCGCTTGGTGGTTGTTGTTGCGCTCATGATCAGAACCGTAATATTAATTTGCGGTTACGGAGAAACACAAATACGTCACTGGCATTCGCGAGTAACGATAAACATCTACATATTTTAATTTTAGCGGGGCTTTCGCTTCAGGATATGGTGCACATAGCCAGCAATTAATTACGGTTCCGAGGAATTTATAGAGATTCCTTTTTCGTGAGCGGTGAAGAAGGAAATAAAAACGACGGATCGGTAACTCGGCTTTTGTAAAGTCGACGCCGAAGAGAAAATGACGCTTATATTGCGTTTCTCTGCTGGTGGTTTTAATGAATGAGTGGTGCACTATTAAATTGCCCACTTGTTGGTTAACGCCAAGATCGGATTCTCGGGAAAGGAACATTGAATGAAGGCGCAAATTGTGAATGCACAGGAAACTACATCTGTAGATATCTGTCATTGAATAAACGCTCATGTGCACCAATCGTATTCCATATACGCCGTCCAATGTATCAGAACCGTATTGCATTTGGTCGCCTCGCGTCGTCAAGAGATTTTTCTTAATAAGAAGCAAAACTTTCAAAGTAATAAAAACTATTTTCGCCCCGACTTGCGAGTAACACAGATTCAATTAGAGTCGTCCTTTATTTGCGATCCGGATTTCAGCGCAACCGTTTGTAAACCGCAATGTACAGCTACTCATATATCGTAAAAGGAACGGTTTACGGTAAACTTTGGAATTCCGTTTGACAGATTCGAAATCCCGCGAAGTAATATTACAAGCCTCACTTCTACCATTTACAGGACGACCCCAAAAACCCCAATACATTGTATATCCTCCGGCTATCCATTGCTGCGCATTGGCGTAACGGGACTCGTCCAGCTGTAAAAATCAAAAGGGGAATCAAATGCATCCTCCCGAGATCCTCGGTATGACTGACACTTTTTCACGAATTTTGCCTACGATCGACGAACTGTCTGATTTTGCCACTGTGATTTCAGCATCAAGCCTGAAAATTATTTTCTCACTATCAGCATTTGTTTTGTTTTGCATTGGCTATCAAATTATAAAAGTGAAGTCGCCCTTAAGAATTCGTATTTCAAACTTGTAGCGACGAAAACATACCATCATTTGGTACTGACAGTTGTTAAAGGCAGTTTGAAATTGTCGCCAGCTTTATGACGTTCCCTAACGGATTATAGTTATAAAATAACAGCTTGTCCTCCTCACCCATGACCTTCAAAAATCTTTGGATGAGCACATACTCTGTACATACAGCAAGAGCTTGTCTTTCTCGATTATAGCAAGGCCTTTGACACAGTCCCTCACCAGCGTTTATTAACAGTCCCTCTCTTGGAGGCTGCTTGCGGGTAAAATTTGTAATTGTAATTGTAAATCATTGTATGCTTCGCCGATTCTCGCTTTTACAGCAGCGAATCAACTGATTCTATGGAACGACACCAGAGGGTACTAATATTAAATGTTGTTGCTCACGTAGAACTAGATACTAGAAAGATGTGGCTAGGTCTTAAAAGGATGGATAAACATTTTTGTTGGTTTTCAAAAGTGTCCGCTCCAACGGTCAATTCCTGCTCAAATTTGCCTGCACAAATCAAATTTGTGCGAGCAGTGATTGCCAATTTATGGGGGGCAGCACTCGCTGAACCATCTCAAACACGAGTGATTGCGTGCCCCAATTGGGGCAGCTGGCATTTGGCGAGACTGTCAAGTCACTAATGATAATTTGTACATGGTTGCAGTCATTGTTATTCTCCAAGCGAAGGGTAACCGTATAAAGCCACAAGTAAATGGCAGTTGTGGGAGCTCATCCTAAGCAGGGGGCCTTACAAACTGCGACAACGCTTGTAAACGGCACTCATCAATAAATCAATAACTACAGAGACTACAGCAGATAACAGCGTGACGAAACCGGAAATTTCTGTGAATTAAACACTTAGATATGCATCTGTCTACAGCACTTCTTGTACTATCCTTCGTGATTTGAACAAAGATTTTATTTTGCCGGTGTCTTGCTGACAAGAAAGGAGTTAAGTACGCTTATTTCAAATTCAACGGTGCGGTGGGAAACTACTTGTATTAGTGCGGACGTACAGAATTCTTATATTAATGAATATGCGAAAAATTTAAACTATCGCAATTATAACTCTTATTAAAATAACTGATTTTGTAACGTGTTGTCTATGTTATCGGAATAAATATTACAAAGCATGTGGCAAAGACCGGATGAAATGAGATTCCTAAACTTGTAATCGTTTAATGGTTTACAAAAAACAAAAGTTGGCTCGCCACTAATATAGGAGAACTTGATATTTTTAGTGCCTGGAACGAAGGGCTTTCACGGAAAACCGCATTATACGGAATAAGGAGCAAAAGAAAAAAATCAATATTATATCTATCACCAATTAGTATATTATCACGAGAGGAGCGTGCTTTTTCCCGGCGAATACCCCCCACTTTAATTTCCGGTCTATAATTCAATTTTCCCCGGTGGCTACAATAAAAAAAGTGCAAAACTGAAACAGGTCGTTGATCACCTATACTACAGTATAAGTAAAGACCATGAAGAGTTAATGGGGTAAAAATTTTACCTCTTATAGGACGAACTCACGGAGTGGTGTTCAACAAACATAAACTATACGGGAAGCAACTGCGCGTAACTCTGATCGATGGTCACCCCCAACCTTTCCGTTAAACCGTTAAACGACACAAGTGACGCTACCGTCGCCTTATTCTGGCTATGTTGCGCTGATAAACTCTTGCCAAGAACCGCCGAATTTTGCGGGTTCGAGTCCTTAACGTACCGCTTATGATGAAACATGGCTTTGTTAAATAGACTGAGACTATTTTTGGCCGACTAATTAAAAAATAATAAAAGGGTCCATAGTTTCAGGTTCACCCTGTATAGTCAGGACGACACAGGCATCGAATTTGCGCTAAAAGGCGATATCGATCTTTTTGTTTTTGCAAGACGTCAGATGTAGTGGTACCCGTCCGGCAGTACACAATAACAAAGCTAGTAGAGCTTACGCGGTTACAGGCTGTATACAGTGGCATCCTCAAGAGAAAAGCAATCAATTTCGAAAAATAATACAATTTCCGCAGCTACTCGACATCAATTTCCTTGCATATCGAAGCAGCTTCGTGATGTGTTTTCGTAAACAGTTAAGGGTATACGAAAACTTCACTTTAAAAAAACTCTAGCCGAACTCTCAGCACTTATTTTGGGGTCTCCTAACGTTCATCCCAAAAATAAAAGTGACGTCAGTGTGATGGCCATTTTTTACTGAAACACCGCCTAATGTGCCTCTCACATAGTGCCTAAGCACCGAGAGGGGTACAGAAACTAATAATAATAAAAAAGTCCAGTTATATTGGCTTACTTATTTATCTTACGTAAAAACAATGGTAACTCTTTACTAACTTTACTTTCTTTGATTGATAAGGGGGTCTCGGTGGTGTAATGGTTAGCGTGTCGAGCTGTTATTCCCGAGATCGCGGGTTCGATTCCCGACCGAG
>JAQGBY010004621.1:0-16216 GCA_034698785.1 Mycogona germanica | reverse complement strand
CGGTAAATTTAAACAATTAATTTTTTATTTCATTGGTGGTTACTATAAACCCAGGCAAAGCTGGGAATCCCTCTTGTTGTTTAATAATTAATCAAAAGTCTTAATTGCCAGACGTTGTTGAATGGTTTATACCATTGTTTGCTGTCTTAAGGTGGCTCTATTTTGACAGTAAATTATTAAAAAAAGAGGAAAACCACATTTTAAATGAAGAATTTAGAAACGTATTCGCACTTTTAAAATACCTGTCTGTTCCAGCTAATTCCGGCAAGTCTGATCCAGTCTATTCCGGTGTGAAGTCCCCGGGGATGCCGATCACCTTCCTGCATAATCTCGAATCTACTATCAACGACGTGGCAACTTACGCCACTTCTGGTGAGGAAGGCGATCAAGTCACTGAGTGCGCGAAGAGCAAAGTGGAGAGCAAGATCGCTACCATCATTACTACCACAAAGAAGTTGGTCACCAAGCAGCCAGCCGCCCACAGCAAGCGGGGAAGTGAGAATGACGTTGTGTCTGTGGTTGCCGACCAGTCTAAGCTTGCCACCAAGTTCGGTAACACGAAGTCCAAAGGAAAGTTGGACGAGACTTCGACAAACGACAGAGCGGTGTCCGGCAAGCAGCGAAGCAAGTCAGCTGCCATTGCCACCACCAGCCGTCGAGAATCTAGGCACAGCTCGTGGGAGGATGCCGAGTCGTCAGTGGCCGCTTCCAAGAAATTAAAAGTGACCAAGGCGACTAAAAGTTCAGTGTCATCCAAGGTTGGCACCACCAAGCGCCCAGCCACTACGGCCGCCGCGCTGAAGAAGAAGAAGGCGGCGGCAGCGGCCAAGGCAGTCGGTCTCGGTTTCTGGAAGGGCGCCCGTCTGCGTCGTATGGCCAGCCTGAATGCCCAGGCAAAGGTGCACATCCTTTATGAGAACGAGGCACGGCCGCCCAATTCGGTCGATGACAGCCAGTCGTCACCCGGATCGCCGTCCACTGATGACGAGTACCGCGCTCCGTCCACCACCACCACCACCGCCAAATCGATGGCGCACTCCTGGAACATGGCACCCTCTCGTGGCAAGAGCGGCAGCAAGATCGGCTATACTATGACCACCACCACCACTACCTCCACCATCAAAAAGGTTATTGGGGGCAAGGTGTCTACAGCCAAGTCGGTCTCGCCCAATGGACTTTCCAAACCGAAGAAGGGCAAGCCGGTAACGCCGGCCAAAAAAGGCAAGGTCAAGAAACCAACGCCACCTGCCGGCAAGGGGAAGAAAGGCAGCGTGGTGGCGCTCAGGAAAGTTGCTACCGTCCCCAAACGGATGGCCAGTCTCAACGCCCAAGCCATCTTGGCAGCTTCTTATTCGCTGGAGCGCAGTGTTCGTCTTCCCAAGGAGAAGCACGTGTCCACTGGTTGGGGTGCCGCTAGTAAGCACGTCCTTGATCCGCCGCTACCCAGCGTCGACACCAAGCCATCGCCGGTTGTTGATGACGAGGACGAGGAGCCAATGCCGGCCTTCTATCCGGCCAGCCCTCTTAATTATGTGGTCCAGCATATTGCCGCTATCAAGGAGGACACCATCCGGCAGGTGATCGACGCGGTTGCACTGGATGGCATTCGCTACGCGGAGGCAGCCGGCAGCGGCAGCCTGACCTTGGCGCAGGCATCCTGCAAGAGCGTCACCACAGTCACGGCCGTCCAGAGCAAGTCCACCTCGTCATCTTCAACGAAAGCCGTCTCCAAGAAAGGCACAGTGACGATGCCCCGTGCCAAGGCCGGCGCCAAAAAGTCTGCAAAGGATATCAAATTAAAGTCCACCGAGGATAAGAAGTTGACAGTGGTGCGCCGCAAAAAGATGAAGACAGTGGAGACGGTGGCCACCGTTGCCACGGTAGCAGTAGCTACTACTACCACCACAACCGTCACTGCAGCCGCCAACCCGCTGGCGGAACTAGACCGGGGCAGGCACAAGAAGAAAAAGCGGTGCTCTTGCTGCGAGGCCGGCGGCATCAACGCAGCCGCCATCACCGAACGCCGCTCCTCTGCCGCGGCGGCCGCCATTTTGTCACGAGGTGACGAAGACGATGACCTGTGCCTGAAAGAGAAGGCTGACGATCTGGTGACTCAGATGCTGGGCGCTGCCGAGCTGCAGCAGCAGCACGCCGCTGAACACCTAGCCGTGGTTAAGGCAGAGGAGGTGCGCCGCGACAAGATCGAGGAGGACACTGCCGAGGTGACCATAACCGGGATGTACATCAACCCTATGACCAACACCAGTCAGAGCTTCTGTATTTCTCGCATTCACACGTACAAGCAGGCCTCGTCCACGCACAGCTTCGCCCAGCAGCAACCGCAGCAGGTGACGCCACCTGCTGGTTTGTCTCACCGACCTGGCACTCCTCATGGTGGTGCTGGTGCACCACTTATCATGCCCGTTTCTGCTACAGGTGGGCAGCCCCTTCCCTTGCAGCAGGCACCCCCGCCACAGCCCGGACCCCAGCAGCAACATCATGTGGTTGGTGGCGCTGGCGGCCTGATGCACACCGGACATGGAACAGGCGGCGCTGCTGCTTCCGCCCATTTGTATCCGTACGCGGCAGCCGGTGGCAATCAGTCGTGCGGCATGGGTAGTGTGCCGATGGTCGACGCGCGGCATTACAGCAGTGCCTTCGCCGTTCCTCACTATGGTCATCACGGAACTGTTTCTTATGCACCTCATGGTAAGATTCAGTACTGACAGTAATTGTGTTAATAATTTAATGTTGCAGTTAAGCAAATGTTGCAAAGTAATATTAATTCTAGTGCACTCGTGTCATATAAAGGGGTGCCAGATTTGGTTTTATTTGTTCTTCCTATTTACAAGACATTTAACGCTATTTCACAAAAATGTAATTTTAAAATTGGCTTTTTACAGTTGATTAGAGATAACGATAATTTAATCTATTATTCGGTAATCTGTTTATGTATTAAAGAAGCGGGCCTTTTGTAACTGTTAATCTGTATATAATAATCTGTCGATCGAATTAGTTATTCAGATAGACCCCTTGTAATAAATTTTGGATTTGAAGTTTGCGAACAATTTCTCTGCAGAAAAACTCGATTTTGCATGTTATTTTATGAAAATCAGAAACGCAGCATTATTCTAAAGTATATCTTTTTATATAGAAATTCTTTTTCTAGCTATTCGACTAATTTTTTTTTGGTTTATCTCATTTCGTTGTCCCAGGTTACTATCAGACAACCGGTCCAATCCTTCAGCCTATGCCTGACCCATGCCACATCCACAAGCCGGTGCCGTTTCACGCGCACCCCTTCACCAGCGATGGACGCTGCACGACCACCGGTGCACCCCAGCCGCTGCAGCCCTTTCCCACCTCCGACCAATGCCACTCCCATCCGGCCCCTCCCTATCCACCCCCTGGCCCGGGTCCCGGCGGGCAATCGCAGTCTGCATCCGTGCCTCCCGCCGCCCTCGGTGTTGGACACCCACAGCAACCACAACAGCTCCTTAGCCCTCCCCCTCAGTCCGCCGTACCTTCACCCCACCAACAGCAACAGCAGCAACCAATTGCCGCCCAGCTTTATCCATCCTCCGCCAACCCCGCAGCACCACCACAACCACCATCAGCAGCAGCAACAGCAGCGCCACCATGTGGAATTCATAGCCAGCCACCACCACCAGGTGGAGCTGACAGCAAGTGCAACCTTTCACTCGGTGGTCCAGCAGCGGCTGCCGCTAACGGCCTCCTACCTGGTGCGGCGTCGGAACTATACTTCGCTGACAGCGGCTGTCAGTCATGCGTGGCCGCCGCCATGGCAGCCGCCGCCGAACACTATGGCCGACCACCAGCAGGTGGCGTCATCACCTCCGCTGCTACCAGCACCTCCTCAGCACCAACATCAACAGCACCTCCATCGCCACCCCCACCAGCACCACCCACCGCACCACCGGCACACCAGCAGCAGTATACATCAGCACGTCCAAGGGGTCGCCTTTCCGCCACTTCCACCGTGGTAGCGAACGGTGGCTCCAGTAACGCGTCCAGCAGTTCGGGTGCGCCACCCACAGCGGTGTCTGTGCTGGATCCATACGGACGTCTCCCTCCCGCCCAGCCAGATATGGGCCGCCAGAATGCGCTGCCCACCCAGACCAAGACCACCGACCACGTTTTGCATGGAAGGGCGCGCTCGCTGTTCGCGCCTAAAATCGTCAAGGTGGAGAGCGTATCGGAGAGCAGCGTGTCTGTGGCGTCTACCTCGTCTTCCTCGTCTGAGAGTGACGAGCGTGATGCCGGATCCGGTCGGGGCGGGCGCCTGCGGCCGCTGAATCTATCCGTGGCCAAGGGCTACGGCAGCTACGGGTCGCCGGCAGTCGACAGTGGTGGGCGACATCACATGACCACCCGTCGGGTGAAGCGATGTGGCACTTTTGGGTCGCCTCCATCACCTTCCATGGGAGTTGGTGTGCTGCCGGATGGGGGCGGTCGCGACAGGGATGAGACGTCTCCGATTGTCGAGGACGCCTTGCCCCAATTGCCAACCACCTCCACGAAGCATTCGACTCGCAGTAACGGTCAGCGGAGCAGTCGAAGTGCCAACACGGCCGCCGAAACCACAGTCACCACCATGACGGGGAGGGGACGCAAGCCACCGCAGCAGCAGTTGTTAGGCATGCGTGAGGTGCGAGTAGCTCTGTCTGCCGAGGATGTGTACAAGAAGTCATCGATGGTCGCCTCGTGGCTTTCGCCGCCGGCGGTGACCACTTCCGTTCAGGGACGGCGGCAACAGCGTCGCAGTGAGGCCAAATCGGGACGAGAGGATCGCCGGATAATGCTGGGTAAAGCGGTGTCGCCCACCAGTGACAGGCGTCGTGCCGGATGCCTGGGTCCTGGCCAGCAGTTGCCAGTCGGCAAGTCACCATCACCGACGAGGCAGTGCGGTTCCGTCAATGGCGCAACGGACAAGTCCAAGGTTAGTTTTTGCGGAAATATTCAGGGCGTTCCAAAGAAACTGGGCCACCTACACATTTAATCACATTTTCTGAAATAATTTATCAAATAGCATGAATTTTTCTGGCAATAGAGTAATAAATATACAAACTATTTCGCTATTTAATTTCAAAGGCTATTTCACTTTTTTTTTTAGAAATATTTTTCTTTCACTTTACACAGGCTCGAACCCGCGCGCACTACTGTTTCAGACACGCAGTCTTGCTGCCATCTGTTGATTGCGCGTTTCTGACAATTTCTTGAAACATTTCAGATGACTGACCATAAGCAGATATCTGATGGTGGAATATCTAGTTTACAACTGATGAATTTTGTCATCAAATCCAGTAGGCGTGAAATGAATTTGATCAAAACGTCATTAACGCGTCAGTGGAAAAAGTGGCGGGCGCGACTTCGAACTTGTGTTAAAGCAGGAAGATCAACAACAATCACACTCTTTACAAAATAAATTAAAATTGCCACCATCAGATATATGTTTCTCGGATAATCAAACATGAACGTTACCTGAAATGCTTCGAGAAAGTATCTGAAACGCGCAACCAACAGATGGCAGCAAAATTGCACGTCTGGAACAAACGAAAAGTGGAGCGCGCGAGTTCTATCATAAAAACTGCTGCAAAGGTTTTTTTTTAAATTTCACTGCTAAATTTTTCAGGTTGCAGAATAAATAATCAAGAGCCACCGACATTTGTTAAAGAAATAAGAGTGCGAAAATAAAAGTAAAACAAACAACAAAAATTAGCAACATCTAGGAAAATGACATTTTCAGAACTTGTTTGGCGAATGAATAATGGTCACAATTACTGCGAGCAAGAACTTGACACAAATATGTTTAACCACTTCCGCTAGGTATCCAACGACACCCTTCCCTATGGCAGCCACCTGGTTATCCGTACCAGAAGCTCACGCGCCACCGCTGACTCGACGCCTATCCAGAAACGCGAAGGACTGCGCAATCGCGACTCCGCGCCCACCGTTACCGAGTCATCTGCCGCCAGAGGTCGCTCGCCGTCCCATTTTCCCCATCACGCACTACACCACCACACCAGCCTCGCCTCCGCCAGACCAGAGCCTCAGCAGAGCAGCAGCAGTAGCAGCAACCACCATCACCACCATCGTCAGCATCAGACGGTAGCCGAACCCGCGCACCACAACCTCCACCATAACGGTCGCGGTGTAGCGACGTCAGCACGTCCGCCCAGCCGCGGATCCAAGAGCGGGTTCTGCAGCGGCATCTCCTCCGTGGTGGATGCGCCGGTGACCAGCACCCGCCGTTCGTCGTCGTCTGCCTCCTCCACTTGTTCGAGCGGATCGTCGCTGGCGCCCGGCCATCACTTGCAGGACGGAGGAATAGCCGCAGTGCCACGACCCTCCCTTACCCTCAGGTCCTCGGTCGCAGCAGCCGCCGCCGCCGCCGCAGCCACCTCGAGTAGCGGAAGCGGCAGTCGGAAAGTTCCTCGTTATTCGAATGGTTGGATGTGGGATGGCGCTGGCTTTCAAAAACTGGTTTACTTGTCGGTGAGTAGCGGTGTAATTAGACATTTTTCATTATGAACTCGAACTGAAGTATTGCGAACTCGCGCATTTGTGAAGAAGTTTTTCAAAATTGTGATCCGACTCATTTTCTTCTTTGCTTCATTGGTATTCACGTATTTTTCATAAATCTCTATTTGAACAAATATCATTTATGAAATTGTAAATATATTACTAGATGACTTGGTGGTTCTGAAATTGTTAGATAGAGGTTTTTGTTGTTTAGAATTTGATGGAGGAATCGCACCTCCGGCAAGCGGTGGTGGAACGTGGAGGTGGATCAGTTCATGTTAATTATAAACATGAACTGATAAACATGAAACAATCAATTTTAAAGATAATATTGATTGTTGGCGAAAGGAATATTGAAATTTGATGTATGACAGTTAAATTTTATTTCTTTAGCTCTGAACTTCTTGAAAGTTTAAAACCCAAAGTCTAATACGATTTCGGTTTCTCTTCCCAGAACGACGACCCTCCTGTCCTCCGCAAGTGCTACACGGCGATGAGACACATCCAGGGCGATGTGATCGGTGTACGCGATTGTGTCTTACTTCGATCGGGACCACGCAAAAACGATCTCCCGTTCGTGGCCAAGGTGGCGGCCCTGTGGGAGAATCCCGAGGACGGTACGTTACTTAGAGTACCCGTTTTGGAGATTCATTTAGTCGCCTTAATCATTCTTCACCACATTTAACATCATGTTCATGTGTGCCTCGTTTACAGTTGTAAAATCAAACTTGTACACTCATTCCATCTTATTCTATAAATTTTTGTATTATATTGCTACATTATTCTAGTAAATGACCATTTTGCCGAAAAAGCAAAACGTTGAAGGCTAGATAGATATAGCAGTGTAATCCGAAAGTTACAGTAATATGGTGGATATTTGAAAATATTATTCTAGTAGCTTAATTGAACGAGATTTTCACTAGAATAAAAAGTAGGAAATTGTTCTGCAACTAAATTTTAGTTTACTGTTATTATTTTAGTTTATTGTCTTATCCGTAAAGCAGTAGTGATTGTGCCGCGTGCTCTCGTATCATTATTTACTCTTTCGGTTTACAGGTGAAATGATGTTCAGCCTTTTGTGGTATTACCGACCCGAACACACGGAGCAGGGACGCAAGCTGCACCACATGGAGGACGAGATCTTCGCCTCCAAACACCGTGACACCAACAGCGTGGCTTGCATCGAGGACAAGTGTTACGTTTTAACCTTCAATGAGTATTCGAGGTCTGTTTAAAATACAAAATTTACTAAACTTGCACAAAACCATTCTCTAGCCATGTGGTCCAAATTTATTAAGAAACCGAATTTTACAGGCACCTAGTCGAAAGGTGAGACACCTAGTGATTTGAACCTGAAATGTGACCATGTCTTCGTCATTATTCGTTGACAGGTACCGCTGTCGGACTCGAATGCTGGAGGAAGGAATCAAACCCGGTCCGTCAGTGATTCCGTCACTGGGCGAAGAGTACTCGAGGCTGCACCGTCAGCCGCCGGGACTGGTGGCGTCCGACATGGCCTTCTTCTGCCGCCGCGTCTACGAGTTCCGACAGAAGCGCATCTTGAAGAACCCCTCGTGAGTGAGGCCTCACATTCGGAACGTTCCTGGGTGTGTGTGTGGCGACTCGAGGACCAACTTGCCACGTCACCCCACCTCACACCAGTGAAACTCTTGATGGGGGTTGGGGGTGGCGGCGGCGGCGGCGGTGTGAAGGAGAAGGGAATCCTTGTTTTCGGGAGGGGTGTGTGCCAGGGTTACACACAAAAGATCTTCATGCAGGGTACCAACTATAATATCCGCGTATCGCTGTCAAGAACAGATATTCCCCTTTTTATTTTTCATCCCCGACCACTCTTCGCCATCCCCCGCTCTTGTGTCCTAGTTCCCCGTTTCTCGCATATCTCTAGTGATCATCGCTTGCCTCTTTATCTTGCTCCCTCTCTATCTCTCTCTCTCTCTTTCTCCGTCTTACACACAGCGATCTACGATCGAAAAGTCTGTCATGTCCTGATCCATATTTCTTTCATGCACACACACTCTCCTGCCCGCAATCTTCGTTCGTCGTTGAAAGTTCTCTGTTGAATTTTCCAATCAGTTAATTTTGGTAGCGAAGTGTTATATACATGTAGTTTAAAAGGAAAACTCACAATGTATGCTTGTTTGTATTTTTTTTCAAGCTTCTATTTGCGTTTTCGGTAAAAATTTACAGCTGATTTCAAATATTTTATCTGATTAATTCTTGTCATTTCAAATTTTTAATTCCAGTTTTTATATTAGGTCGTTTCCTTTTCCGGTTATTTTTTCTTCGTTCAGAAAAAAAGAGAAATATTTTTTAGCGCGAGTAAACATGACGTGAAGCTCTCTCGTATCCAATATATTGATCGGTTGCCGATCTTCCTATACAAATTGAATCCATGTGGATTTCACCTTTTTTTAGTACCTTTTTTGCTTATCGTTAAACCATTTTTTGTTTAATGAAAAAATCGTTAATCATTTAAATTCTTTTCGCATTTTTTAAAAAAAAAAGTAGCCTTGAAAGGTTTTTTGATAAAAATTATATAAATTAATGAATTTTTAATGTTTATTTTATGATTATTTTTAAAGTAAGCATTGCTGTGTTTATAGATAGTTGTTGCGTTTAGCTATCACAAAGAATTAAATGCTTTACAAAATCAATATACTGTCATAGTGCAATTTTCTTTGTTCACCCTTTCATTGGAAGCACTGGTGACATTACAGCTGTACAACCCCAATACACATCCACTCTTTGCCGCTCTCGAAGCAATTTCCCATTTTTTGTATTTCTTGTATTCTATAATTTCCCATTTCGTACCTCTTCATCTCTGTCGCTGCCCGTTCTGCTTTCCCCGTCATGTTTGTGATTTGAGACTGAGTTTAATGAAGCTGGTCCATAAGCCAGCGAAATTCTTTCGTCGATATGAGATCGTCTCTTACTCAAACTTCTGTTGCACATCCGTTTTGGACTCTACGGGACGTAAATACACATTCATTTGACTTGCGCAAATTTTTGTCAAGCAAAGTAATGTATGTATACGGAAACGATGGCTGCCTCTCCCCCCCAAAAAAAAAATGTAGACGATATTTTTGAGCATGTCGTACTTATTTGACCACAAGTGAAAAGCATTGGGCAAACTGCCTCTCACCTCCAAAAAAATATATTCCGAGTAATATAATGGTGGAAGTTTTTGGATTAGTTTTACAAACCCCACCAAATTGAGTCGGAACTATTCATTTGTCGTTTGTCGTTAATGGTCATTTGTATGTTACCATAAGATGTGCTGTGCGCATCTCATGTAATCTGGTAGATTTCGATTTCTTATTCTGAAACAGACTTCAATGATGCGACCACGGGCATTGACCATTCCAGTGATATGGTCAGTATGAACACTGCATTTTCCATTCTGTACCTTACATCTCCTTGATCAAAAACCCTAGGTCGATTCTCCCTACTCAACTTTAATGTGAACTTGTTCTTGCATAGTAGAGAAATTTAGTTCGGTAAATTATGGAGACGTATTGATGCCCAGTGGTTGAATGTTGGGGCATATTTAGCCAGTCACTAAATTCACGAGGATATGTACAAATTGTTTTAAATCCTCTTTTATATTGATGCACTCCCCCGCCCTGATCTGAGGTTAGGAGGGTCCTATGTATAACTGACCTACCGCTTTGTTAGAATTATTATTTTTTGCACAAATCTTTCCTCATTCTCCTACCAAATAAACCCCCCTCCCCACAGTTATCTGGTCAAATTGAATTAAGAATAATATAAAAAAATGGATTTACTTGTAAAGAGACAGATACTAAATACATATTATATATATATATATCTATTGATCGAGTGGAAACTATAATTACCTATGTGAATATTATTAGTTGATACTATTTCTACTCTTGGATCAGGAGACCGAGTACAAGGTGTATCTGTTTCCAGGGAAATGTGACCGCGTTCTCCTGATAGTCGTTTTGGTGCCCTGTGAATATGTTTGACTGCTTCTTACTGTAGGCAAAATATTTTTTTAAATTGCTAACATGGCGAATTGATAGTTTTTTAAGTACATGCATATCCCTTTTCCCGGTTGCGCGCCTAGCGGGACTCGCTGGGGGGAGATTAATTTTACGGGTAGATAATTAAAGCGCGCTCTTGCAACTAGTACAACTAGCGCTAGTACAAGTGCGAGTGAAATAAGAATCAGTTCTCGTGTCTAACACTTTTGGGAGCTTATAGTGAAGTGTGAAAAGGCATCCATGTACATGTATTAAAACTGATTGTATTACTAATTGGATTTCAATGAAAGTTTGTACAAGTGACTTATTTCCTTTTCGAGAATCTATTCGGTTGAGTTTTCAAAGCACCTACTTGAGGATGCACCGAGTTTGTATCGGGCGAGGACAACCAATGATTGTGCTTTTAAATTATTTTTCAAAGAATCTTTAACGCATTTTTATTGGCAAACCGATGTATTCGATCGAACAAGATCTTAGCGGACGATAAAAATTGTTCAATATTTAAATTATTTTTTGTGCTAAGATTTACCTTTTATATACACTAAATGTAGGCCTTGGACTATATGGGGTAAGGGCTTGATAGATTGAATAGCTTGTATTCCTGATTTGTGTCTACCTAGTGCATTAGTAATCATTTAAACCGGTTTGGTGTATGATTGCAACATAAACGTGTTCAAGTATTTTTAGTTAATTGCCTTCGACTACAGAGTGCAGTGACGGTAGTTCAAAATTTTCGAACTACTGTTCGCAAGTCTGTTTTGACGATCTGTTAATTTGAATGAACTCGTTCTCACTCAGATTAAAATAAGAACATGAGTTCTTAGAGATTGCAGGCCTGCGCAAATATGTTACCATACATTTGTCAACATGTCATGCTCCTATGTGGTTCATTTCAAGTTGCATTACAAAATCCAAATGAATTCACTCCCGGATTTTTTACTTGCATCTTGTTTCGGTTATATTTGGCATTTCCTAAACGAAGATAATTGTCGTTAACTTGTGACAGTAGGGAAAAGGCATAGACGCATTTGACACTAAGGCGACCAAACGTTTACACATTAGTGCACGTCAACTCCTAAGTTAGATCAAACACCATATAGTCCTTTCATCTAGTGTGAGCCCCCAGAAGAAACAAAATTCAAGTTAGATCTACCTTGTTTTCATTAATTTATCATCTCCCTACCTCCTTCCTTTTATAGTTTAGAAATTTAGCTATGCAGTCGTTGTAAACTCGGGTATATATACAAGCTGAAAAACAAATTTGTCGGATGTTACTTTTTTTTTTCGTGAAATTTGTCTGTCTCCAGTATTCAGTTCGGTTGACTAGAAAAGAATGAAGGCGCGAATGACTGGATCCAGAATAAATCCGACGGGATTTAAATTTTGTCGTTGTCCGCGTGATATGATTTATGCACCAGCACATCCACTAATTTTGTAGGAGCACTTCATTGTCAATTAGATATATCGAAAAACGAATTGGAGGTCTATTGTGTTGGGTCCATCTCGGTTGCAGTGATGACGTAAGGATTTATATACTTCTATCCTGAAAGATGTTCTTTGACAAGAGGCGGTTGTGTTTGTCAACTTTATATTTTTTGGTTGTTCTGTTGTCGTTACCACGCTTCTGTTTTTTTTTTATAACAAGGTTTCTTGTTTTTCTGCGTGTAACGGCGTATAACTTGCGTACCTTTAACACTTAATTCCTAACCCCTTCCTCAGTACACACACACACACACACACCCAGTGTCCTCTCCCCAACACAACACATATATATTTATTGCCTATCCGATTGTGATAACTACTCGATTTTTCTAATGACAATGGCTGGTTTAAGTTTAGTGTTATACTATTATTGTTGATTATTTTAACGAATTCGCAAGGAGGCTGAATTTTGAGAGTCGGGATAGAGAGAGAGAGAGAGCGTGAGAAAGTGTGAGGGAGAAGAGAATCATATTTTCACTTGAAATAAGAAGAAAAATATCGTCATCCTATATAACAAGAACTTTATTATAATTAAATAATTTATCGCAAAATGTTTTATTTTATTCCATGATTGTTTTAAATGTGTCATTTCGACCTCTTTTTTTTCCTTTTCTCTCCTCACCAACCCCCACTTAATATTATTATTATTATTATATATGAATCTGTAGATATAACCTTGTAGTTTGCTTGACATTATTCTGAAATGATGCCCACATAAAATATCCTAGTTTGCAGAACATGTGTGTTTCATTGCTGGTTTTTCCCCTCTATTTTCTCGATTGATTTATCATCTGTTGATCGATGCAAACGACGAATGCTCACCTCACATTAATGAAGTTCTTGTTTTTGAGATTTCTTACATTGAAAACTGATTTCGGATTGTAAAATACGCGTATATTAAATGTTCTTGGCTCCAAGATCCGACAACCGTGAAAGGTTCTTGATCCTCGCAGTGCGTCACAAGAACCGTCATCCTACTTGCTCGGTCATTCGGATTGTGCGAAACTGTCATGACGTCCCACATTAGGACAGAACAAAAAGCCCGCACAATTATCCGGGCGAGAAGGATGACCTGGAAAAAAAATGGCGACAGCGCCATCCGTCTAGCTCTTTCTAATTTTATTTCATCGGCTCAAACATTTGTAATCGCGACAGGCTTGAAACGCAACTCGTGCGTAAAATTGGTTAATGGTTGTATAAACCGCCTTAAATTTGCGTATCCATTCGCCATTGTGCTCAAATTAAATGCTCACAATTTGTTACAATAGCCTCACTCAAAATTGTTTGGTCCCAAGTACACCAGTCGAGAGACTCCAGCACTTTTAAGTGCTGAACGGGTCATGATCTTACTGAAATTTCTGTGTTTCAATTTAAGCAAATTTGATTTGGAGTCTTTTGTATTTGAAAGTAGGGGGTCGGAAATGAGGGGGTATAAGAATTTCTATTATCATATGATTTCTTTATTTGTTAAGAAAGCCCAATTTTTTTTAAATAGTCCCCTTAAATCGAGTGTTTTTTGTGTTTTTTTTGCGATTTTTGAAAAAATACATTATAGTGATAACAAAATCGCGCGAAGCGCAATTTTAAAAATACTTGCAATTGAAACAATAATTTTTGTGCAAGATGGACATTAAAAAAAAGTCTCAGTATCACCAGAAGCAGGATTTTTATGTGCTAGAACTTGCCAAAATTACTTAGAAATTAAACAAATTATATATGCACGGGTCATGAAAAAAAGTCTTTTCATTGAAATCTAGCGAATTACATGTCCTACAACTTTTTGTTTGAATCACTTAAAGCGTGAGAAAATTGTTTAAAGAAATTATAGAAAAATCACTGAAACGTCAGAAGTAGAGGGACCCCAAAAAAGAGAACCAGGTGGGGGGTTGTCACAGCGATCGAAACGTGTCCAGGGTCTACATTTTCGTCTTATCGTCTTTCAAATCTGATCCCCTCCCATTACGTCATCTGCGCATGCGCATAAAACAGAATTAGTCAAATTGGGGATTGTGCGCAGGCGCACATGAAGTACTCTGGGGATGAGAATCAGATTTGAAAGACGAAAATGTACCTCCTGGCCCGGCCCTGTTGCATGAGATGGCCTCTGAGCCATCTGTAACCCCTTCGCGCGTTTGGCGCCACCTGTTGCCCGCCGTTCGCATTACCGCCCACCTGTTGATTGGCAAGTTGGTTGTCTTCGGTCGAGCTCGCTCAACAGCGAGTGACGTCTTCGCGGATCGCGATGGCCACCGCGCCAGAAAGTGCCGAGCAGAGATCTTGTTAGATTATCACCATAAATAATCGCCCTAGTCCAATATTAAAGCAGTTCAACTAGTGTATGTTTCTACATCCGCGTCGAGTGAGTGTTCCAAGTCGATTAGCTTGCGGAAAAAGTGTGTTTACGAAAAAGTGAAGCCGGGAGAGTATAGGCCTAACTCCGATCTGTGACCTAACTTTTTTGGTAAAGTTTTCCTGAATATCGTTGCACAGGTAAGTCGCCCTATTTCACCCCTCTGTTTACGTTTGTTTAGCCGCTGAGATCGTCTGCGAATTATCACGGCTTATCGATTCTTATCGAGAAAAGAAGGAATTTTTTTTATACTGTGAATTGGTAATCGTTTTGGGGGTGGAGGGATGTTTTGAGACAAGGCGTGTTCAAAAAGTGTTACACTTAAAAGTGAGTTTCCGGGTTATTAAAAAAAATAGCTTTTGTTTCTGCGTTGTTACCATTTGGCGACCTTTGACTTCATGCCGAAACATGGGCAACGAGATGCTATGTGCCTTTCGTTCGATGCGTTAACTGAATGTTGTATTAGTTTCTAAAGGTGACGCGAGTGCCTGAAATTGTACTTGGGGTACACTTATCGATGTACGGGGATAATTTAACCTTTTTTCTCGGCTCGAAGTTAGTGTTTTGATTGTCGTATTGCGTGTGGCTCATGTTTTTCTGAGTTGGGGCATCCCCATGTGCCCCATTTTAGTAAACATTTAATTATTTTTATACGCGGCAAAGTTGATTATGTTTTCTTTTATTTAAAAATTATCTGATCGCTGTGGTGGTTGTGTGCGAAATTCGCTGAAATTGGTCAGGAGGGAGGGATTATAATTCAATATATAGTACTTAAAAGAGTCTCTTGAGGTATGAAGAGTTGATTCTTTTTAGGCAGATCAAAATTGCAGGTAATGCCCACTGATCTGAAGAGCGATCTGAGAACTAGGATTAGTCCTTAGGCATACATTTTCAATCTTATTTCCGGAGTCATCCTTCGAACACATGTACGTCTTAATATTTCGAATATTAATTTTCAGTGACTCATTCGAAGTAAAGGCAGTACTTATTACATGTACTGGACAAGTGAGCAACTTAAGTGATATATAGTCATAACAGTTGGCTTGCGGTACTGACCGGCCGTTGGAATTTAAACACATTTATACAGTGTTATTTGTGTGCTGATATGTCTCCAATAAACATTTGAAGAGATGGAATCGACAATACTGTACTTTCATTATTGTCACGTTGGTAACCGATAGTCTTGTGTTGATTCCATGTTGTACGATCCAGCCTTATTTAAACGTCAAGTACATGTCTAAATACACACACCAACGTGAAATCCGAGTGACTCAGACCACTGTCTGAGAGTTCATTAACCATGTTTGCGCGCCACCCATTCCTCTACACTGTGTGGGCTCACCAGGTAGGTTGAATGGCAAAACGTGCTCTGGAATCTGCCTTTCCCTCTCTCCCTAGAGCTCCCCCGCTCTCAAACGCCAACAGGTACCGGCCTACGCGTATTGAAACCGTAGAAACCCTCTCTGGGAAGAGCCTGCTCTGCTGGACGAGTAATGCGACTACTGTGGGCTAACTGATCTGCATGGAAAGGTGTCGAGTAAAACGGGTGTGTTTTGGGGGGTTGGCGTTTCGAATTACTACACTTTTGGATGAACAGAACGCAGGCTCAAATTCCCGGCAGAGACCTCCCGGTATTTTTCGGACGAGAGAAATTCCTAACGTGCGCCTTCCGTCTGAATGGAAGTGCTGATACATTTGTGCGTTGATCAATTTTTATTTTTTGTAAACGTCCACAAACACAATAGTTGTAATGATTGAAGGACTGCAATCAGGATAACGGCGACAAGTTTTGCGGACTCGATGTTTAATAATC